>WOVY01001188.1:330000-389257 GCA_013436015.1 Rhipicephalus annulatus
CCATGAGTGGGACAAGATAATACGGCACACCGCACACTTTGGATGCAAAAGGAAATGATACAAAAACCATAAGGTACCGGAGTTAGTCATTGCTACATTTTCTATTCAGCATCAGGTTTCTTTATAAAAGCTTAAGCAAAAATTTACAAAATACTGAAGCCACTATAGAGTGTTCTCATAAAATAACACGAAGGGTTTATGCTTTCTTCAGCGTAACATACCTATATTGCTTAATGAAGAAAACAAAAACAAAACCTGGACTTTCGACGTGTGTCTGCCCATCGCCAAAGATGGAAACTGTTGGCACAGCACATCTTAGCAGCCTTGTCTGTCCAGGGTCTGCGGCGTCTCTGCTGGTGAAACGGGCCGAGCACAGGCGGTAGCTGCTGTAGATCTGACGAGGTGGTAAATGAGCCAGGTCCTGCCGTCTCGCATACTGAAGCCAAGCGCGAGATCTGGAAAATCAATGTGTATGTGTGTAGTATTTGGGCTAGAATGGATTTATTTCTGTTTTCAGGCGTAGATGGATAGCTTTGAGCGAAAACTGGCATCTTTATTCGAAGTAAGCGTTACTTGATACATTTCTCATCTTTCTTTCTTAATTGAATTTTTGTAACCAAGACGACTTGTGATAGCAATCCTGAAAGCAAACTTTAAAATAAAATCTGTCTTTATTATTAAGAGACGCGGATACATGCTTCTACTTGCGTGATAGTAATGTTTGGTGGCAACGACCCCAGCTTTCCTCCTAATTCAAAATATATTTTTGCAGACAATAGCAATCATCCCACACCAAAATCTCTAAACAACTATTCGTACATATATACCCTCGCGCACTGCGTATTCCTCGGGTATTTCTCGCGCCCTGCTGCAAATCTTTCTTAAAAACCCTATTAAAACCGGTAATAAATTAGTAGAACACGTAAGCTTACATTGTCCAATTATTTATGGGCTTTTAGCTGCAATTGCATTCTTGTAAATATATCGTAATTGTACTTAAGGCTGAAACTGGAAACATGAAATTGAAGTATACAATATAAATTATTACTTATAAATTTATTGCTAAATTCCTCTGCAATATGCCGTGTATTTACGTGAGGCCAAAATGAAAACACACAATTGAAACGCAATAATATAATAACATCCGTCTAAACTCGCAATTGTAATAATTTATGTACTCAGTACTTAATTAACATAGTACTAACAACACATGCTATGAACCTATATGGGCCCTTCCTTATAGCCAAAAGATTATGGGAATCGCCTTCCTCCAGCTATGGACATAAATAGGCTGATAATATTCAAGAATAATAATAACTCATGCAATGAGAACAGACTGAACGCAGGCAATCAAAAGGTAATAAAAAGAGTGCGGATAAGCTTACATGCACTGTTCTATTAGTTTCTGTATATGCTGCTACCAATACATTTGTGACATGCCTTGCATTGCCTTGAGCCAAAGTGCAACATCGAAATGCAATGCACGATCGAAACGCATTAAATTGAAAACGCAAGTATAAACAATCATGCGTAGCAAATGTATTCGCTGGAATAATTTCCAGATGCTCTGTCGTGCATGTCATGTATAATTGAAGCCGAAAAGCAGACAATCAGAATGTAATGAATAAATCATGTACGTGTAGCTCAATTAAATTACACAGCTACTGCAGCAACCATATCCTGTTATGTCGTGCAAGCGTAGAAAGACAAAACGAGCAGCATGCAGATCGTACCTTTCGTCTGCCGGGATCCGAAAGAATTTTATGCTGGTGTGTCGTGAAGAATTGCGACACCACTCAGCGCAGCACGATTTGTGATGACGGCGAGAATCCATGGATGCGTCTGTTTGGCTGAATCTTGCATGGGTTTCGCTAAAACAAACTTTACAGCGGTAAAAGCGGCCTTTGGGACACCGCAGGCTGTAGCATACATGGGCGCGCGAAAAGAAACGCCCCTTTTTTGCCGTGAGAAATAGGACGACTGCGCAGTTCCCGTTTTCCACTTCGGGTGGCGCTTCTATTTTCGCAATCTCGAACTGCAACCTTTAGGTTCACTTGTGTAGTAAAAACTCCGGAGTTAATGAGTAACCTAGTAATAACTATAAAATAGAACAAGAACGTTCATTTATGTAGTACAGCCCCCAAACGTTAGGATCGCTGCGGTCACGGGACAGAAAAACCGCAAAATTTCACCCCCCTGGCTGAGCACTGTACATTTCAGTGCAGGTCATGAACTTCTGGTGAAAGTGGCACGGACCATACGTCCATACATCTTACCTATACATATACTACTAAGTGGTTTGAACCTTGTAAGGGTGCCATCTTGGATCGTACAGTGCCCCGCCTGTATTTCGTGGGCATCGCATAAACTTTCGAGGCAAGTTGCAAGCTAAAGACAATGTGTACCAGAGCTGGTGAAATTCACATAACGCATAGTGCGGCCTCTTTCGGTAGTCGCAATTGCAAAACAAATCTTTCCTTCGCCAAATCTCTCCTTATAAAGTGCATGTCAATTGTTTTTTGCCATATACAGACGGGATCAGCGGTAGGCATGTTTTGGAAAGCTAGCCTAACTGCGTTTCATGAGAAAAACTTGGTCAGAAATCTTTTTCATAAGTTCACAGCCAATAACGAGAGATCCTGGTAATGCGTGTCTAATATGGGCTTTTGTTGCTGGTGATATGAGCATATGAGCGCCGACGAAGTGCCGGCTACCCACCCTTCCCAGGTTTCTACCGTGGAATCCACTGACGCAAGGGTCCCGGACAAGGAAATACGACGACACCTCAGAACAACATATTCAGGCGTCAACGCACCACGTGACCTGGTGCTACCCCATCTAATCAGCTATAAACGCCTACTGCACACCGGTGATCACACTCGGCAGTGGTGGCGGCGGCGGATACACAGGAGCAGCATCTGAGAAATTTTGCTCACATTCGCAGGTTAGTTTTGCTGTTCTGCAAAACATTTTTCCGCACTTGTACCCATTGCTATATTTTTCTGCTGCTCTACTGCCCCAGCAAGTGTTCTTTGTGTAACGCGTTTACTAAGAGAGTGTTGCTGAGCTTGTGTAGCGCGTTTACTGAACAAGCAGGTGTTCCTTGTGTATCGCGTTTACTAGCACTCTAAGGAAACTTCCTGTGCACTATCGCATTGGAACTATTGTAAGTGTGCAGCCCGTGCTTACGCCATGAGCAACGACCCTGGCGAAACGTTTCTAGCATGTTTTGAGGAGGTACTGACAAATGAAGAATGCATGAAATGTGCAGAATGTGGTCTGCGTTACCACCTCGGAAAGTGCTCAGGCGTCGGCGAGCGTACGTACAAATCCAAAGACGTTGAAGCGAGGGCGAATATGAAGTGTCAGACATGTCGCTTAACAGCGTCTCGAAGCGCTGCCATTGCTCGACAGCAGCAGGATGGCAATGTATCCATTGCTATGAGCAGGCAGTTGGCGGACATAAGCAGAGCGCTTGCTGCGCTTACAGTTAAGGTCGATGAGATAACGAGTCTTGAAGATGCAGTGAGCAACATTGAGACATCTGTGCAACAAATGTCTGACACTTATAAGCTTATAGAAGCCTCAAATAAATATGACAAGCAAATCGAAGCCCTACAAAAGACAGTTGATACGTTCGAAGTAGCTAACAACAAGCGGACAATTGCTGTGCTGCGCACGGAGCTGAACGCCCTAAATCAATATAGCAGACAACAAAACATGGAAATACATGGCCTGCCTGAAACTGAACGCGAAGATTTGATGGAAAACGTTGATTGATTGATATGTGGGGTTTAACGTCCCAAAACCACTATATGATTATGAGAGACGCCGTAGTGAAGGGCTCAGGCAATTTAGACCACCTGGGGTTCTTTAACGTGCACCCAAATCTGAGCACAGATGGAAAAAGTGAATGAACTGGCAAGAACACTCGATTTGCCGGTGCTTACAAAGAATGATGTTGATGGGCTGCATCGCATTCCCTTAAGGTCAGACAGAACCCCGGTCGTGCTCATCAGATTTTGCAAACAGTCCACAAAAGCGCTGTGGATTGCGAAGCGTAGCACTCTGAAGCAATGCATAAAGGATGTTAAGTTTTTCGACAACATAACAGCGCAAAACAAGAGGTTATTGTGGCTCGCAAAGACAAAAGTTGCAGAAGCACACTACCGTTTTGTTTGGACGAAGAAAGGGAAGATATTTGCTTGAAAGGAACCAAGTACTCGCGCCATCAACATCAACAATGAAAGCGACTTAGACAAAATTATCTAGAACAGACTGTGCGTTTCGCCAGAAAAGTAGTGAAAAATGGCCCATTTTTCTACTGATTCATTCCTAGAAGTGTTAAAAACTTCTGGATACAGTTCGAACAATAGCCTGTCCTTCCATCACTTAAATGCGCAAAGTTTAAGAAACAAGGGAGAGGAAGTCGAAGCTGAATTGAAGCAGATCAACTACACTTTTGATTTTTTGCTTTTACCGAGACGTGGTTCCGCTCGGAAGAAGACGAGATTCAATTTACTGGCTACAAACAAGTAACTCAATTCAGGAAAGAAAAACGAGGTGGAGGTAGACTATATACACACGCCAAAACTTATCTTTTGACATCCTGACTAATTATACGGGCGTTTTCGAAGATTTCGAATGTGTTAGCCTGTTACACCGGAACATTTTTATCATTGCACTGTACCGCCCACATCAAGGTAACACAGAAGCCTTTCTTCAGTTTATTGAGACATGTTTAGATAATGCTAATTCACATAAATGGCGTGTTATTGTACTTGGTGACTTTAATATTGATGTTATGGGTAGATATTCGATTCAAGTGGCCGTAACAGAAATAATGCTACTGTATGGCTGTACAAATATGATTGAGTCCCCAACACGAGTAAACAAATCAACAGCAACAATAATAGATCTTTGCTACACGAACTTTTCTCGAGACGTGGTTTTTTCCGGAGTGTTTTCGCCTGGTCTGAGTGACCACTTGCCGTTCTTTGTATTTGTCCCTTTAAGTAATAAACGAGCAACCCCTATTCATTCGCGTAGAACGAATGATTTCAATAATATCGCTGTTTTTTGCGAGTTGCTGAAAACAACCAATTGGACAGACGTCTACAATGAAACCGATTCAAATGAAGCGTAGGAAAATTTCATTATAAAGGTTATTAACCATTACAATGTCACTTTTCCTGTTATGGCAATTAGACAATACAGAAAGGCCCGTAAAGATTGGATAAACAAGGCTCTTTTTATGAGAATAAAAGAAACAAACTTGATGTCCGCTAAATTTCTTAAAACGAGAAGTTCTGAGATATTAGCTGAATACAAAATGTTTCGTAATGTGCTAAATGCTGATCTAAAAAAAGCAAAGTCGTCATTATACAGAAAAAAGTTTTCAAACATAGGTAACAATTCTAAGCAGATCTTGGAAGGAATTAAAGCTCTCATCAGCAGCAAAGCTAACACAACACCCGTCGAAATGCTGGTTAAGGGTATTATCTATGACGGTGTTGCATTAGCCGAAAAATTCAATGAACACTTCCTGGAAGCTGGTAAATATGCCGGCTCAATTCCCTTGCCTAATAATACCTCTCTTACGTCATGCATTCAGATTCCCAACTATGGCTCGATATTTCTGACGCCAACAACAGAAGCAGAAATCACAACCATTATTAATTCTCTAAAAAATACTTGTGCTCCTGGTGATGATGACATCTCACCATTGCCAATTAAGAATTTCATTCCTTGCCTTATAGAACCACTGACCTATATATTCAATCAGATGTTGGCTACTGGCGTGTTCCCAGATAGATTAAAGATAGCACGTGTTACTGTTGTCTTTAAAGGTGGAAAGAAAACAGGATTCGGTAATTACCGGCCAATTTCAGTTCTGCCAATTTTTTCTAAGATTGCTGAAAAAATAATTTATACACGTTTATTTGGCTTCCTTTCCGCAAATAATGTGATAAGTGATCATCAATACGGTTTTCAACCTGGGAAATCGGCTGAAACCGCCTTGCTTTATATAAAAAATGTCTTAATTCAAAACATTGAAATGAAACACTTAACTATCGGACTATATCTCGACTTCAGTAAAGCGTTTGATTCGGTTCAACATGACATTTTCTTAGCAAAACTAGAAATTTTAGGAATTCGTGGCATTGCAAGAAGCCTTATGAAAAGCTACCTGACTGCACGTCAACAATACACAAAGCTACATAACGACACTCGCTCTAACAACGAAACAATAAAATATGGAGTACCTCAGGGATCAATAATGGGACCCCTTCTATTTACTTTGTACATAAATGATATTGTAAACATTCCTTCATCTTAGAGCATTATCCTATACGCCGATGACACTAACATCTTCTTTCCTGGTCCCAACCTAAAAGAACTTGAGCACAGAGCGAATAGTCGGCTTGAAGAATTAGAGGGATGGCTGAGGGTAAATCAGCTGAAGTTAAACGTGAAAAAAAACTAATTTCATTTGATTCCGTGCTAAAAAGAAAGCAATACACCACAACCCAAAAGTCTATTTTGGTAATTCAGAAATAACATGTACCAGTAGCTGCAAGTTTCTGGGCGTACACTTCAGCAATGACTTGAGCTGGTCTGATCACGTGCCTTATGTAAAACTGAAAATGGCTCGATCCATTGGTGTTATAAGCCGTATTAACCATCTTCTTCCACATTCGGTGGCAAAGCATCTATACTTTTCTCTCGTTCATTCGCACCTCACATACTGCAACTTAGTTTGGAGCACATGTAATAGGACCAATGCACAAAAATTAATTACCATGCAACAAAAAGCATTGCAGCTAATAACTAAAAGGCCAGATAGACATAGACATAGCAATTTATTTTCAGTTTTTCGTGTATTGAGTTTCACTGAATGCTACAAACTTAAAGTGATGGTTCTTATTTATAATCGTATAAAACAAGATTTTGCTTCATTCAGCAATATGTACCTCACTCGTCACATTGAATATAAGTTACGAAGGACGTCACTTGTTTCAGCACGATCTAGAACAAATTATGGTACCCAAACACTTGACCATCAAATAGTAGATATATGTAACAGTTTTCCTTCTATAGTAGAATTATCACAGATAAGCAGATCTGTACATCATTTTAAAAAGAAAGTAAGGTTACTCTTCGATCCAGGATGAAGTGCTTGATGCAATATGTTTTGCCACTTGCGATGCATACTTTTGTTCACCAGGTTGTACTTCACTGCATTTCAATTGTTAAGCTACGCACATTGTTAGCTCCACTTAAATTCTGAATTATGATGGATACCATTGCACCTCTTCATTCATTATATATATTCACAACTTTATTCTGATGAACATATCAACATGAAATGGTGTTTTTAGGTTTTCGTACTTCTATAGCGAAGTTGCTTGAAATTCCATGACTTCTCTACAGTGACGCTGATGAATTGTACTGTATTGAATGTGTTTCGCTTTCCTCACCACTGTCCTTGTTTTTGTTTTTTGTGTGTTTTGTTCACAAAACTGTTTACACGAGTATATGTCTCACTTCTTTTTTTGTTGTTTACGAGCCGGGATGCAGGCCTAGTCAGGAAACAGTTTCATCTGTTCCTTTTTGCCTCATCTCGGTGGCATGTAACTGTTGTGTAAACATGCTATAATAAAGTATTATTATTATTAATATATACAGTATGAATGGTTATTATACACTCACATGACGGGAAATTTAACAGTGGTAATATTTTTCATGCATGGTTTCTATATCCCACATTAAGCAAGATACCACCTTGGAGTTATTTAGTATTGGTGGTTCCTATATACTGCAGTTGAACGCACTTGATTAGGCACTTGCCACATTTGGATGAATTTTTTTGTCGTTTTGTCCAACTCACCTCGAGACCTCGACTTCGTCATATTAGGAACCGGATGGTACAGGTGGTCGTAGTCAGTGGTGCTGTTATTTGCCCTGCTTTCGTGGACCGCTGAGGCAGGTGTAGTTCCTATGAACATTCCTGCTGTAACTGGGAATTTTGAAGAAACAACATTGTAGTCAATCATTTAAAATGTGCACAATAATTTGAGGACATTAACATAGAGTTGCTGCAGCAGCGCAAATGACAAAACTTTTCAGGCATTTTTTTCTAGGTGCGTGGCGGACAGCCCATCTCATAAAACTATCAAGCTTCTATAAATTGTTTTTAACGACTACTCACCCCACACAACTAAACGGAAAATCTGGGCGCATAGTCGACACAACAGTACTCGCCGAAAATTATACAAAAAAGGTTCTACATGCAAAAATCAAGTGTAACCTATGCCGTGTTACCGTATATTACCACAAAATTATCAAATGTAAGTATGTCATATTACTTTATAATTATCGTACAGTGTTTAACAATGTAGCAGAGCGGGAAAACACATGAAAATAAAAGAGACTCATGTTGCCCTCGCGTCACATCGTCAGAGGTGTGAATTTTCACGCTATCTGCTAGAAGATTCTGAATATCAGCTCGCACCGCAAATAACACGAGGGCACTCGTTGACTTCGAGAGTGTAAACCTAGGGGTTTCAGCACGTGCGAGTGCTCATGCAAACGCGAGAAAAGAATGGTGAAGAAGTGGACAGTATAGCGGCTTATCTTGGAGAAACATGAGTTTCACCGCAGCAGCATTGCAATTTTTGTGATATCTACAAAGTGGTATGGCATATCAAACTTCCTGGCCACGTGCTTTTTTAGCATCCGACCTGACGTAGCTAAACAAAACGCTGGCGTAAGGCAAGAGTGCTGCTGCAATGGTCAAGCGCTCACTGTGCTGTCTATCGCTTCAAAGTGAACGGAGTGCAGTCAACACAAAACGTGAAATAGAAAGCGCCGTCGGCTGACCCCTGTCAACAACTGCATCCACATTTAAATGTACAGCGGTTTCCGTTGGAGTGCCGCTCTGGCACCCGTCAATTGCCTGTGGAGCGCCCCGGCAAGGTTTCCTTCTAAAGATGATAGTCTCTCTGACGAAAAAAATTTTCGTCTGTCTCTCTCTACATTTGTCTATTTGTTTGCTCTAAGGATACCTCAAACGGCAACAAACGGCCAACCCTATTCGCAGCGCCCACCAATGTTGCTCAAGGTTTAGCATTCATAGTTGTGCAATTGTCAATTAAGAAAGCTATTATTGCGCATATCTGAGGCGCCATAACAACACTTCGAAGTTTTGTATGTCTGCCTTTATACTAGATGAGACACACGCAAGTAACTCTACTGAATGTAGCGTTTATCGCGCTGCACTGAGAGTGCAATGCCATGCTCAAAAATGTGTTTCCAACGCTTTGCTACGACGTCACGGTGGTGGCACCTGCCTGTCGCTTTGCGTTCTACACCTTATCACATCCGAGACTGGCGCGCATCTTTCTCTGTGGGCTGCACGCCTTCGTTTTCAAAGATAACTGCCAGATGGCGCTTTTGGCTAACGTGCCTAGATGCGCTCGTTCGCCTCCGCTACACGCTCGGGCACTCTAACGCAGCGCCTCCAGTATACCATTCACCGATTTTCTGCGTTAGACTCTAACGCAGCGCCTCCAGTATACCATTCACCGATTTTCTGGAAAGAAGACGAAGAAGTGTGTTTTTAATAGGAGCTACTTCTGCTAACTCCGGCGTATTTCAGTTGTAATTTAAGTCTCTTGATCAGTTTTCGCTGCTCCCTTGGAGGGGATGGATGTAGACCACCCCGGGCGCCTGTCGGCACCAGCGGCGTCAGCGGCGGCCGCCTCCAAGAAGCGGATGGGACAAGCGAGCGACAGCGACAGTGAAGATACTCATGCTTACTATCTCAGCAGTGAGGACTTCTGAGATGACGGTTTCCAACCTGTGCTGAACCGCAAGGTGAAGAGAAGGAACATGAGGACATCCTCATCCTCAACTATTCAAACTGTAATTGAAGCGCCAAAATCGAACACTTATACCATCCTGTTTCTGCCTGCACTTCCTACCGTCAGCATGAAACGCCTTAACAGGCAGTCTGTGTCGAGGTCTCTGGAAACGCTCGTGCCAAATGAGATCACGGACATAAGAGTAAACGCCAGAAAGAATATACTGGCTGTGGACATTTTGTACGCAAGCGCGTTGGGCGTTCTGCGCAGTGTAACTGACTTGGACGGCAACCAGGTGCGCTCTCATGTTCCCTTGGGATGTGATGTAGTAACCGGCGTGATCTACGACATTGATGTCGCTATTTCCAATAAGGACTTACAACTTCTTGTCAAGTCAACAACTGATACTCCAATTGTTGATGTAACCCGGCTAGGCAAGTCTCGCTGTGTGAAGATTGCGTTTAAGAGCACATCACTCCCCTATCATGTGAAGGTGGAATACTTCAGACATGCTGTGCGGCCTTTCATTCCAAAGCCTCTCCAGTGCCGTAAATGCATGAAACTTGGACATGTGAGCAGCGTCTGCGAGAATTCGGTGGTATGCCACCGCTGCGCCGAGCACCATGAAGCGGATAAGTGCGTCGCAACTGTCAAGAAATGCTCTAATTGCAATGGATCCCATGAAGCCACATCGTAGGACTGCCCGCGGATTCAGAAGTAAATTGCCATCTTGAAGGAGATGGGGCGCGATCACTCATCTCATCGAGAAGCCGCAGCTAAGTTCAGAAGGCATCGTTCACGTCGACGTCGGTCTTCGAGGACGCCCGCTACCTCCTCGACACGTTTGAGTGATCCCTCATCAGTACCACCTCCTTTGCCTCCCAGACCACATGCCGTGGGAAAGGCTGTAAAGGACAAAGCCAGTGAGCATACCCTAACTGCGACAGAGTGGCCTGCACTTCAAATGGAAGCAGCATCAAGCGAACCGAAGGAGCTTTATGACGGCCAGTCCGCGCTCCCGGTTCGAGATCTTTCCAACCAAGACAGGCAAGTGACTGCAATCGTCCCGGTTCGAGATCTTTCCAACCAAGACAGGCAAGTGGCTGCAATCGTGCAATCATTAATTGCCACGATTCGCACGCTACTGAGCAGCATAGAATCTCCGTCTGCTAAGAGTGCACTGCAAATTCTGGATGCACTAAGTCCAGTTCTTGCTAACTTCGTATAAGCACAATGGCTCAACAAAATCTCATCTTCCGCACTGAAGGTAAAAGTGCGTCAATTTTTCAGTGGAATGCCAAAAGCATGAAGTCCCGTATCTCGGACTTTCGCCAATTTGTCCGGGCCAATCAATTCCCTATACTTGTCATATGTGAACCAAACGTATCAACGCCTTATAGATTGTCCGGTTATGAAGCTTTTAGTTCAGCCACTTGCGAACAACGAAGCAAAGTAATTGTTTACATTCGCACAGACTTGACTCATCTTTCGCACCCAATAAGTTCAAATGACGACAATCAGTACGTGTGTCTTCGTGGGAAGAAGAATGCAGTTTCGTTCACGCTTATTGGTGGATATATATCTCCGTCATTGCGATTTGACTGCGACAGATTAAAAGACACCCTAATGAGAACCGATGGGCCTTGGATCATCATCGGTGACTTCAACGCCCATCACAAGCTTTGGGGGAGCACTAGGATGAATGCCAGGGGCCGGAACATTGTGACATTCGCTTACGATTACGACCTTTCCATCATGAACGATGGTACCCCCACATATCTGCGGGGTCTCACGTATGGCAGTTGCCTTGACCTGACATTGGTGTCACGGCGCTTCTCTCACAAAGTTAAGTGGTTTTGCAATATTGAGACTCATGGGAGTGATCACATACCCACCTACGTGACGATTGATGGTATCATAAAAAATTTCTCTTCCGGTGTTGCAATTGGCACTGACTGGTCGATGTTTGCATCGCGTGTTGAGAACGCTTGCCAAGAAGGCCTCGCCTGCAGCCTGGAAAATACCATAGCGGAAGCTATGCAAGCGTCCAAATGTAAATTACCATTTTCGTCTAAAGTAACACAGTTTGACATCGAACTGGAAAAATTACGAGCTATACAAAGGCGTGCTAAACGACGATACAGACGCACAAGATCAATTTACGATCTGAGGGAAGCAAGGCGGCTCCAGAAAAAGATTCAACGACGAATTTACAAACTGGAGAGCGAACGCTGGAAAGCATTCTGCGAATCTCTAGACCCTCATAAACCTCTGTCATATATCTGGAGAACAGTTCGTGGTCTTCGCTCCTCTCCACAACAACGGCACCCTTTTAAAGCTTTGGCACTCCATCATGGAAAAACAGAACTCGAGGTGGCTGAAGAATTTTGCACGAGAGTTGCCGGGAATATTATGAACGAGAGCATCGACGCCGTGATCGTTCCTGAGACGCGATTACCAGGAATAGACATTCCGTTCATCATGGAAGAGCTGGAAGGTGCGTTAGTCGCTTCCAAGCGCATGTCATCGCCAGGTCCTGATGGTATTACTTATAGTGCGTTGGGACACCTTGGACAAAAAGCCAGAAAATAACTTTTAACATGTTTCAACAACTCCTGGCTCAGTGGCAGTGTTCCTCGAGAATGGAAAATAAGTCGATTAATACCACTTTTGAAATCGGGAAAATCACCATTGGACTTTACAGCGTATCGCCCTGTTGCCCTCGCAAGCTGCCTCGGAAAAGTGATGGAAAGAATGGTTCTATTTCGTCTCGAGTGGTACTTGGAACGATACACCAAATACCCTTCTTGCATGGCAGGCTTTCGTCGGGGCCGCTCCTCCATTGACTGTGTCCTTGACTTATCGACATTTGTTCAACAAGAAAAAAGTCGCAAGCGCATATCAGTAGCACTCTTTCTTGACGTGAAGGGTGCAAATGATAATATAGCTCACGATGCCATCCTCACTTTTCTCGCAGCAATAGGCATTGGTGGACGAATGTTTCAATGGATAAAAGATTATATAACTGGCAGGGGTTTCTTTGTACAAACAGATGAGGCTACAACTGCCCAACATTACACCTACTGCGGAGTACCTCAGGGAGGTGTTTTAAGCCCCACATTGTTCAATGTGGCCCTCATTGGTCTGGTGAAGGTTCTGCCAAAGTCGGTGTGCCTATCCATATACGCCGATGATATTTGCCTCTGGAGTGCTGCAGTTACTCGCCCTCAGGTGCGTGCACGAATACAGCGGACAGCAACCCTCACAACAGCCTACCTTCAGAAACAAGGCCTAACTATATCAACTGTGAAGTGCGCGTTGATGGCGTTTACACGCAAACCAATGACGCCATACCCTGTTTACATCAATGGGCAGAGTGTCAAATATGCACGGACGCATCGTTTCCTGGGCATAATAATCGAAAGAAGTCTTTCGTGGAGCCCACATTGTGCGTACTTGAAGAAGAGACTGCTATCTATTGTGCATATCATGAAATTCTTGTGCGGTAAAGCATGGGGAACTTCTGTGGCCTCCATGCTACAGCTGTACAGGGCCCTATTTCTGGGTCTATTGCGCTACAGCTTGCCGGTACTGACTAACACTTGCAAATCGAATACTCATTCATTGGAGAGTTTGCAGGGTCAGGCACTGCGTATCTGCCTAGGACTGTCCCGATGCACTTCTACTTATGCCACAATCATGCTTGCCAAAGACCATCCGGTCAGGACATATATAGTTGTGGATTGCCTCATAGCGCACATTCGACATGCTAGCCGTGTCCCCGACCACCACTTGGCCCTTCTACCTTCCGGAAGACCACGTGCTACGTTTTCAGACGTCATAGCTAAGCACCTAAACAGCATTCCATCAGGATATACGCCAGCTGCGAGAACGACTTGTCCTTTGTGGTGCCTCGACCAGCCGCAAGTACGTCTAGAAATTCCGGGAATCAAAAAGAAAAGCAGTCACTCCAGAGTAGCATTGAAGCAAGCAACACTGCTATTATTACATGAGTTGTACTTAGACCGAACGCAGATATACACTGATGGGTCTGTCTCATCCAGCAGCTCATCAGGTGCCGCTGTAGTTCCGGCTGCAGAAATGACAATCAAGTTTAAGTTGTCGCATATGACTACATCTACGGCATCAGAGCTTGCTGCTATAAGGGCTGCTTTACAATATCTCGTTCAAAAACGTCCAGGAAAATGGGTCATATTCTGTGATTCGAAGGCAGCGCTTCAGAGTTTGCAGTCTGCCATGCGTAGGAAGAGTCATGACCAACTGGTACAAGAAATAAGACATTGCCATCATAAAGCTCTTGCACGAGGGCATGATATTATATATCAATGGCTGCCTGGACATATCGGTATTACCGGAAATCAATTAGCAGATGATGCAGCCCGCTCAGCCCATGAAGAAACCCGTGTAGTCCCGATTCCTCTATCAAGGAATGATGCAGCAAGACAACTTTACCTGCTGGCTCGAGATCTTACACGCACGTTCTGGTCGTCTACCAGCTTCCAAAGGTGTCAATTTTATGAACTGGATCCTTCGCTCAAGCTAAAGCTATAATCACAACTTTCCCGCTCCGATGCTACACTGTTATGCCGCCTTTGGTTGGGTGTTGCATTTACAAAGGTGCACTCCTTTTGCATTGGTATGGCAGACACTCCTACATGCGACTACTGCGGAGCTGAAGAGACCATCGAACACGTCCTGTGCAGTTGCGCTTGCTACGACACACAGCGATGCCAGCTCCGGATGGTTTTGAATTGACTTGACCCCGGACCATTTTGTTTGCAGAAGATACTAGGACCTTGGGCATCTGCCTCAGTTGCGCAGAAAGCAACAAAAGCACTGCTACTTTACCTCAAGTCAACAAACCTGAGCGACCGCCTGTAGACTGTGTGTCCTCCCCGAGTGTGCTCGTGATTGTGTGTATCTTCTCATCTTTCTGCAACCTCTCTTCTCCCCTTTATTCCTTCCCCAGTGCAGGGTAGCAAACCGGATGTGCGTCTGGTTAACCTCCCTGCCTTTCCTTGCATCTTTATCTCTCTCTCTCTCTCTCTCTCAGATTTTCTCGTGCATAACATCAAATAAACGTTTTGTTCACTGTCTCCAAACGCAAAACTCTCGTCTTTCGACTACATTTGCGGTGTAACATGCAGATTTGGAACCAATTTTTTTGCTTGAGCCGCAAGCATCGCTAGCTCTGACCCGCAGGTCGCGAGTTTGAAGCCCGGCTGTGGCGGCTGCATTTCCGATGGAGGCGGACATGTTGTAGGCCCGTGTACTCAGATTTGGGTGCACGTTGAAGAACCCCAGGTGGTCGAAGTTTCCGGAGCCCTCCACTACGGCGTCTCTCATAATCATATGGTGGTTTTGGGCTGTTAAACCCCACATATTAATCAATCAGGATTGAGTTCCGTTCATGTAAAACTCACTTCGCAGCACACACTGACCATTTCTCTAAATTTTCGTGTCCTCCCTTATGCTGTAGAAATGATCGAGTACTGATAGTAGTCGTAATTAAGATCTCCCCACTTTTCAAGGGTTGTCAGATACTAAGGCAAATGTGCCTGTGCACCATTCATGACGATTACATAGGCTTGAAAAAGAACCGTGATATTCGTAGAGGTATCTGCTTTGATAAACTTGCGTGTAGAAATAGTTCACAAATTTAAAAGAAGAATTGATGACTGAGAGCTAAATACCCAAGAACAAAAACTACAACAAAAAAGTTTGTCGATAAATGGAGCGATAGTTTTTTTTTATCTGAATGAGAAAAAAAGGTGACAAACTTACCTAAAATTTGAAGAAAAACTTCGAAGGTGTTCTCACACTTTACTGACATTGCTTTAAAAGCACTTCGAAAGCATTCTTTCTCGAGCTTACATAGGCTTAGCTGAGACAGAATGAAATTAACGTTTTGATTATTACTGCGCGTAATGCGGGACAAATTTTTCACTGCAGAAGGAAGAGTCGAATGTGTCCCGCTGACAAAAATAGGATCCTTAAAAAAACAGCAATCCGCCTTTTTGCATTTCCTACATAGCATATGGGAGCGCGCATAAAAATGACGAAATGGGCGCTCAAATATAGACAGAGATGTATCACGTTTCAATTCCCATTTCTTCCAATGAAGGCTTTCGAATGTCTACACACGGCGTATGGCTACGACGGAAATTTAACAGCTGCAACATTCCCCCATCACCTTTATATCTTTTATATTGCTTTAACTTGTTCTTAGTTAAACCGTAAGTAGTGCTTGCAACCTTGATTAGATGAAACGCTGCTAGAACACTGCCCTAGCATAAGCAAGTCTACATGCATTCTGCGCAAGGGTCCTCCATGAAGAACTTGGTGCCTAAACGTGCTCCTTGCATAAGTAAAGCCAAATGAAGCAGCCCGAGGGCATTATTCGAGGGGATGTCGAACGCCCCTTCTTTAGGAGTGCAATGTACTTAGGAGTGCAAAAGGTAACAGTTGCATTGCATCTTGCCTCTAATGAGACGGAGAAGCTGTTGGGCTACTTCACTCATGCTCCACCAAAAAGGTTATGACGCAACCTGAGGCGAAAAAAGATCAGGAATCAAGAAAATGAAGCTCTTTCCTGTCCGGAACTTTTTCTACTCATGGTTTATTCAAAATAATTTATTCTATATTTAACCACACCGAGAAGTTTTTTTCATGCCCTGGCAAGGTACTCCAGAAAAAAAGTTCATTCTCGGTGTTTCCCCTACAATTTGAAATATGATTTTGCTATACAGAAGGTATGTGTTATTTGTTTTATAAATTATAGTATTACATCTCAATTTCGTTCAAGTTTCCAAGAACATCCTCAAATAACATTGCACAAAGCTTTACCAAGCCATGTTCATTCACATTGGTATTGTTCAGCGATTCATTTGTCAGCTCATGTTTGCCTGTAGAAGATATTAGCATTACTGAGAGAAGGTGGTAGCTCATACGGTATCATGAGTGGCACTCTTACCTGCGAAAAAAGCTGAGTAGGCGAATCCACACAATCCAGAAATCATAAGACAGCCAATGCTGTTGAGCCAGTCCACCACATGCCTGAAAGACAGATAGACTCCGTCAACTGCCTTGTTCCCTCGTCTCACTTCTCCGTACTCGAGTTACAAGGTGAGTTGATTCACCACAAGGAGACCAAATATCTAAGGCAACCAGTGCTAAAGCTTTAGTGAAATAAACCATGAACGCAATTATAAAAAAGGCTACACCTCTTTTTTTGGTGGCGTTGTATCAAAGACCCTTCATCGTAGAGTGATGTCCCTGGGTATCTTCTGGAATTAGTCAGCGTGGTGCGTTTACTGGCTTTGGTTGCATTGTTTTCAACTTGGCAAAACAAGTAGAGAGATAAGTTATGTTAGGGGAGCAGCTGCCTTTGAAGTCGTAAAAAGAGCCGAGCTAGTCCTATTACTTCTGTCATAGAATAGCACGCAATGTCAGGAACGCAAGCTTTACAGATCATACAATTATTTAATTGAGGATTGGCATCCGTATCGCTTTTAGGATTGTGCTGTCATTACGCTGTTCTAAAAATGAAGTCAATTCGATGTGCATACACAGTAAGCTTGATTTTCTTTGCTATGCTTTAAGTGTACATCTAAGAAGACACCTGTAAAGTTGATATTTTATGGATTTTTAATTATTAGCTGGAAAGCAGCAGCCTTTCATCTTGAACGTTAAACTTAGCGAGGCATGCAAACTCGTTTACGTAATGATACCGTAGCCTGAATTGCGTGACATGCGTATAGCAGGGAACCTCATTTTTACTTCGTGCTATCCAGTGTTTTTAAACGTTGTGTGGCAAAGCTTAGTCACAAGTTCAAACCGATTTCACCAAGACATCAGCCAGAATTACTCTGTGTCAGAACGCGTACCTTTGATGCTTTCCTGTGCAAAACAGAAAAGAAACAATATTTGTACGGCCAATATAATAAGCTGCGAATACCTAATGGCACTCTTGGCAATATTATGGGTCAACTAAAGACACATTACCTATAGAGACCTGTTTGTCTTGAGCTGTCCTATCACCTAAAAAATATTATACCCTGAATAATCCTGTATTAATTAAATAAAGTTCAAGGAGTTGCTCATTGCTTGGCATCACCTCAGAGTGATATTTACTTGGGCAAAAAATGAGGCCTGAACGAGTTAGCATAGAACATTTTGTGTTAATACATACCTGGGAGGATATTCATGCTAATTAATGAAATGAAGGTAAAAGGGCGCGGCACGTATCACGCATGAGGCGTGCGAACCCACAACTCATCACTCCCCACATTAATGAAATGAAGACTACAATTCTCACTTGCACTGCTCAAATAATAACACCCAAAAATGGTTCTTCAGTTACGTCCAGTTATATATCTGAGGTTTCGCATCCTAACACTGTGATATGAATTCGAGAGACGCCGTAGTGGAGGGCTCCAGAAAGTACCTTGAAATCAAATGCATTTGTGAAATACGCATCAGAAAAATAAATGTTTCCGGTGCAGTAGTTAGTGTTCTTGTGTGGAGACACATAAAAAACAAATACAGCACCCAAAATATTTCCATGAAATTCATTTGCTCCGGAACTTTAACTCCTTCGTTTACATGCGACAAAATTAAAATTAAAGGCCACCCAACACTTCGCAGTAGCCATTAGGAACAGACAGTTCAGTCTGATTGCCTCAAGCAGTACTCGTTTATTCATTTTTTGTAACTACGGCATAAATCAATTACACCTGTCTTGATCACGCGTTTTTTGTTACTCCGTTTTTATCAAATTTTACCTAGCCATATAGCTATTCTACTTGCAGCTCTCTGACGTTTAAAATGAATTTGGCCACTCTCAAGGAAGAAATGAAATTATATTTAATTTCCGCGCTTTCACGAATCCTAGGAACACCGTAATGTGCAACGCTTCCTGCTTTCACTAAAAGGTTTCAAGTTTACACAAGACACAACACATTCAGTGCTCCGATAATCTTTGACAGACCGCCATGGGGCTAAATTTGTGACGATGCTCGGCTGTTGGCCAAAAGGGCGCTGCTTTGATTGACCACAGCAGTCACATTTTGACTAGAGGTGAAATACTAGAGGCCGGCGTACATAGATTTAGTAGCATGTGAAATAGTCCCAGGTGGCCGAAGTTTCTCAAGATCTCCATAACGGCGTGCTTAATAATTTTGTCACGACTCTGGCGCGTATAATTTATCAAAAATTTATTATTTCCGATAATGTCTGGCCCTGAGATCGTCACGACTGCTGATGTAACAGCCTGTTTGAGCAGTTGGAATGACTAAAACTTTTTTAGGCGCTGAAATATGCAAAAAATATTTCGGGAGAACACAGAAAAGAAAGCTTACCCATTATAACAAATGATGAGGATGATGTGGCTCAAACACAGCGCATACCCACACAGGTGGATAGGTCGATAATCTTCCATGTACGTTACTTCTTCAGTATTCAATTTCGACACCAAAACAAGAAACCAGGTACGTAAAATAGAAATGCTGCAATAATTGTCTTGCATCCTTTCATATCAGACAGTATGGTCGTTATACTGTACAGAAAAATAGATTGATTTGAAAAAAAAAACATTTTTATGCTATATTGTTGGTGCACCAAGAACGCTCACGCAAGCAGACGTTCCTTTTTTTTGGCTTAGAACGTGTGCCTCACACTTACTGCGAAACACTGACGAATATTCGTAAGTCTCTTCCAACAGGCATTCCTATATGCTCCCACAGTTAAACAAGTGCTTAATTTCAGCGCAAGGTAACGGCATCGTAAAGAAAGCTTCACTTATTTATACTAGTGCCTCACTGGCAGAGAAAGCGGCATTTACTTCCTAATGCCTTCAGATTTATGGCCATTCGCGCAGTGCCACACGGGCGAACGAAATGGCATTCCTCCGAATGCCAATTGCCACCAAATGCCTTCGCCAGAACTCAGTTGTCTGAGAAATGCATATTCTTGATGGCACACCCCGTGAAGTGTGATATACCTTACAGTATATAAACAAATCATATTCCGCTAAAAAAGATTTTCCCGTCTTTTATTTGCACTAGACTCTCAAAAAAGCACTTGTAACGTAATACATAATATATATATACCAATAAGCTTGAGAGCATACAAAGAAAAGCCGCGCGATTTGTTTACAGTTCATACAGCTGGAAAACGTCTCCTACGAGTCTTCTCCGCAGGGCCGTTTCGGAAAGCCTTGCGGTATGACGTTATCATGATCGGCTAAAATTTTTTTATTTGATGCATAACGATAGACTTCAAATTGACAAGGAAGCATACATCCAGCCGAGCATTTGCCGCCCAACACGATCCAATCGCCCAATGAAAGTCGCTGAATTTTCGTGTAAAACAAACGTCTTCAAAAACTCATTTTTTCCCCGTACGTGCCATGAGTGGAATCTGTTACCTGCTAATGTTGTGCAATGTTCTGATGTCTCATCCTTTCTTCGTGCCCTGTTGAATTCGGCATGATTTAGTCTTCAATAGTAGTTGTTACCCTACCGATTGCACTTGTGCAGTATATTCTGGTTCCGGTATTTTTCCGGTTCAAAGTGTACCCTTAGAAGTGTATTGTTATGCTTGTATGTTATCCTGTTTTCTTCTTTTGTATCGCCCACACCTGCTCAAAGCCTGTCACCCAGGCTAGCAGTAACCTGTCAATAAATAAATAAAATAAAATATTAAAATGCAAACTACTCTTAGCGGAACATCGGCAAACAAGCAAGCAACACTGGTATTTTCATCGCCATTGAGCTCACTTTTCTTGCTTTTCTTCATATGTTTTCATTCTTTACTTGCCGATCTTCGGCCAACCCGCACGCGCCACTTCGCTTCAATCAAACAAAGAAGAAATAAAGGAAGAGATGGCATGTTTCGATGAGCTTGCGAGCTGGACCCAAAAGGAGACGCTGACTTTGGCCACGCCCTGGGAAGAACACCTCTCAGGCTTTCGTGGACCAAACGGAATGGGAAAATTTACTCTGACATCACAGAACCGCTGGTCGTGAGGACGCCATTCTAGGTACACACTAAGATCGAAAATCTTCGAAACAAGTACAGGTGAGCATTTTGAGTGGAATATCCTGCCTGTGTTCTGCCGAGAAGCTTACGCCGTGCATGTGAAAGCTGCCACCAACCAAATGTTGTTCACGGAAAACGGTGCGAAGAAGCTCTGCTCCTTACGAGCATTTCGGTGTGATTTGGCGAGATGTGCTGAATAAAAATACTCGCTATGCATATTTAGGGGTTATTTTAAACAAACTTGAACCCGCGTTGATTGTATTGCCTTTCCAGGGCTACATCTTAGATTAAATAACAGCTCGTCCTTGTGGCCTCTCTTAGGCGCCTTTATTGTGCAAGTAGAGCCGGAGATGAAATTTTGAAGCAATGAAAAAAAAAAGCTAAATCTCGAAGGACAGGGTGTTCCTGAAGCCAACTGTATAACAAACGGGCTTGTCCTCGGGAATCTAAGCCCTACAGAAGACAGGTCCACTTGTGAAAACATCAACTCTGGAGATACTTTGTGTAGCACGAATTTTTTATCTTCATAGTGTGACTACCAAGAATGGGCTCTGCGTAAGTTTATACAGTCGTATTTCCATTGCACACTCTTGTTGAATTTCATTATCACACTCAGTATGCGCAACAATTCAACCTAACTATGCTGCTTTTCAAAGACTGGTGCCATAATATGTTGTCGTACACAAGCCCAGAGTATCGTTTCGACTTACTTCCTTCACTGCTAGTAAGCTTGCACTTTCGTTTATTACAGATCATTTAAAAAAAACTACAGGTACTGGTGCGGTGACGTAGCTATTTTATTGGTGAATACACCGCTTCCTTGGGTCTCTGCCTGTAAATAATGCCACGCTTGCTGTTGAAAGCAACTGCGAAAGCCTCCCCATTTCACAGGTCGGTATCTACCTAACATGCGCCGATCGGTAACTTGGTGAGCCGCGATAAGTTCGAAAAGCATTGCACAAGCGGACGCAATCACACACAAAGTTACAGTGTTTGCATTCTTTATGTGCGTAATTGTGTATTTCTGTCTACTGCTTCGTCAGCATGTACATTCCCTTGAGCACTGCTGCCCGTTGCAACGAATGGTGTCTCCATTATGTGTCCAGTTTTAGTAACACTATTGTTAATACGTATGTTACTTTTCGCAGAATATACACAGTATGGAAACAGGGGATGAACTGAAAGAGCTTCTTGGCAGTGAGGCCGACGTGTAGCTGGTGACAGACATTTGAGAATCTTGAAGTGCTACCGCTGCCTCAAGCACTGCCAAATTGGATCGAGCTGCAGCAACTGGACCGGTAGAGACAGCTACACCTGCTGTGCAAAGCCCCTCACAATCCGGTGAATTGGCACCAGTGGAAGCTGGAGCAACTGCGGCGCAGCCAGCTACATCAAAAAAAAACATGAGCCAGCCATGAGTTGGCTATAATGGAAATGGTGAAAGAACAAAAGATGTTTCGGGGAATGTGGCAGGAATGTAAAGCATGAGAGCTCGAACTTTAGAATGAGCAGTTGAAGCTTCACAAAGAAGCAGCCAAAAGAGAAGAAAAGCTCATTGATGTTCTTCAGAAGTTTCTCGAATAATGGAGGCCTTGAATAATGATTAATTTATTCAATAAATACTAGTTTGCCTTTGTAATTGTGCATTTCTTAAGTGATATGATACGAGTATCAGGCAGCACTGATTTCTGTGCAGCCTAATAAAAGGGCCCTGCTACTATATTTTAATAATATCCAAGCTTCTGAATCGCAACTTACACTTTACATGACGTTTAAGTGAACGCAAAAAAAGTGATAAAAATTGTTGTGGGCAAACGAGATCTATCGAGCTTACGGTATCCAAATAAAAGCCGGTGACAAATTCGCACACAGATTCAGGGCATCGCTTGCATGTTACGATAATCGAGAGTCATCTTACCGCGCTTTTAATGGTGCCCTTACACTTAGACTAGAGCTGTTACCCTGACATTTGACAGCAAATAATACCGCTTTGCTGACTGCAGTTTAGTCTGCACTTTTCCCATCGAGAAAGGAAGATGTCCTGGTGCAAAAACCGAAGGCTTGGCATATTGAAACCAATGCGCTTATGTATTCTTCTGGATAGTGCTCACTGGGCAACACTAAAATGAAATCGTAATGGACAAATTTGTGCGTTTTTATTCTCATAAACAGCAGAAAACTTGTTTAATAACTCTGAAAACATCACATGATTGTGCAACTTTTTATGAACTCAGCTAGTATAACTTTCACTTCCTAATAAAAACTATGAGACAGACTAAAAAAATCCACGAAGAGCAAATTGACAAACTTTGGCAAGTGAGTCAGAATAAACCTACTAAATAAATATGTGTGCAGCAAGCAACTAAACACTGAGGTCATGCACGTGGATGAAATGTGAATCAAATGTGACTAAAAGACAGGAAACAGTTGTATACTAAATGAAGACAAAGGTTCGAGATAAACCATTAAGAAATACAAGGATTAAAAAAACAAACACTTCCCTATAAAATATATTTACTGTCGTGAAGAAGATGAGAGCTACTCAGATAGGCAGGGGGTATCGCTCAGTCCGTGGACATCTAGCAACTGCAGGCGACTTATGGTTTCGCAATTCCAAGATTATGCGTTACCCAGCACCTCCACCAATTAAAATGAGGCGTTTAAGAGCGGCATACTTTTATATAACAGGAGAGCGGTCACGACAAGTCAAGTGGTAATGGCGGAACCAGCCTGTGTACCCCGACAACCAAACGTCGTCTTCTTCACGGACTGAGTTATACCCCCTGCCTATCTGAGTAGCTCTCATCATCTTCACTACCTTATCACGATGTCGTGATATTTTCAAGCGACTTTTAACGCATCTTCAGCGCCACGAGACGGTGCTTACTTGCCTCACCTCCACCGGTCTACAGCTCAACTTGAAGTGCTGCTTCGGCACTCGAAAACTACTATTTATGGGTCAGGTTGTATATAGAGATGACATTCTTCCGAATCCGACAAAACTCCATGCCGTTGCCAAGTTTCCTAAGCCGAACACCTTAGAAGAACTTCGCAGCTTCCTCGGTTTATGTTCATATTTTCGTCGTTTTATTCGCAACTTCGTCTCCATCATATCGCCCTTGACTGACCTTCTTGCCGACAACAGCGACCTTTCTAGTTGATCGTCAGATTGGGATGATGCATTCGCCACACTCCGCCACCGTCTTACGTCAACTCCTAAACTGCGACATTTTGATCCTCTTGCCCCGACGGAAATACACACGGATGCTAGTGGAGTTGGCCTCATCATCAAATCTGGGTTTACGCTGGGCGAGCACAGCATAAACCCGGATTTGATGAGTACGTCGTCTCCTACGCCAGCCGTGCACTCACAAACGCAGAAGCCAACTATTCAGTCACAGAAAAAGAGTGTCTAGCCATCATGTGGGTCTTGGCAAGTTTCGACCCTATCTTTACGGGCGCCCATTCAGCGCGGTTACAGATCATCATGCATTATGTTGGCTCTCCTCGTTAAAAGATCCCACCGGCCGGCTCGCCCGTTGGGCATTCGGCTACAAGAGTACGAAATTCATGTCGTTCACCGATCAGGGCGAAAACATTCCGACACAAACGCTTTGTCCCGATCACCTCTGCAATGTAGTGACAAGTAACTGTCTTCGCCTGCCCCCGACATATCTGCACTTAGTGTCAGCGACATGCTACAAGAGCAACAAAAAGATCCTTGGATCGCTTCACTTATCAGCTTGTTGAGTCGAACTACCTTGCAAAATATCCCTAGATGTACGCGCCATCAAATACATCACTTTGTTATCAGAGATGGTTTGCTATACTGACGGAATTATCTCTCTGAAGGACGCCAATGGCTCCTAGTTATTCCCAGACGTCTCCGCTCAGGCATATGCGCCTCCTTTCACGCTGACCCACAATGCGCCCATGCTGGACTGTTAAAAACCTGCACCCGCCTGTCTAACCGCTACTACTGGCGTGGAATGTATCACTTCGTTCGTCGCTACGTACGTTCCTGTCTCGCTTGCCAGCCCCGGAAGAATCCCACTTCAAGTTCTCCAGCTCCACTCAAATCCATACTTTGTCCAGCCCGACCATTTGACCATGTTGGTATCGATCTGTATGGACCTCTTCCAATTACACCGGCTGGAAATCGCTGAGTTATCGTCGCTATCGATCACCTTACGCGCTACGCAGAAACGTCATCACTCTCTTCTGCGTCAGCCAGCGACGTCGGTCGTTTCATACTGCATCAGATCATTTTACGTCACGGTGCACAGCGTGAACTCCTCGGTGACCGAGGGCGTGTGTTTTTGTCAGACGCCGTCAAATCGCTTCTCAAGAAATGCCAAGTCATTCATCGCACCACCGCCGCGTATCATCCTCAAACAAATGGCATTACAGAACGATTCAACCGTACATTAGGAGATATGCTGTTAATGTACGTCGCAACCTATCCCTCCAACTGGGACAGTATTCTCTCTTTTGCAACATACGCCCATAATACTGCTGTACGGACAACCACTGGTTTCTCTCCATACTTCTTCCTTTATGGTAGCGAGCCCTCTTGTACACTAGACACCATCCTTCTTTACCGCTTGGGTGTTGCTGAGTCGCGACGATGTTGCTGCTAAATACGCGAAGACTGTCGTCAGCTTGCCCGCTCCCTGACAAGTGCTGAACAGCAACGCCAGAAACACCACCGCGATAGCCCGACGCCTCCGGCTTCTTATGCATTGGATGACCTTGTTCGACTTCGCATCCCTTCAACCAGCGCGGGTCTCTCAACGAAACTGACGTGCAAGTATAACTGCCCTTACCGTGTGGTTAAACAAACTTCACCCGTCAATCACATCGGGGAGCCACTTGAGCAACCCCATGATCAACGACGCCATGGACGTGAGACCGTTCACATAGACCGCCTAAAACTGTATTACGATCCCTCTTTTGTCTCCTGCCCATGAGTCGCCAGGATGGCTCCTTTCCGGAGGGGAGGAAAATGTAGTAAAGAAGATGAGAGCTACTCAGATAGGCAGGGGGTATCACTCAGTCCGTGAAGAAGACGTTTGATTGGCGGCGTACACACGCTGGTTCCGCCATTAACACTCTACTTGTCGTGACCGCTTCCCTGTTTTATAAAAGAGTGCCGCTCTAAAACGCCTCATTTTATTACATTTAATATTACAATAGTACAATAACAACCCATTCTTGTAGAGATGCATCTGTAATGACTACAATACTACAAAGAAATGAAGTACAAGGCACAATCACCCGCCAAAATCTGAAGGCGATAAGCGTCACTTTAAAAACGCCATTTGGATGGTGAAAAATTATACAGTTTGCTCCGTCATTTGTTTCTTTTGAAGCACAATAAGAATAAAGATACTAAAATATGCGCACAAGAAATATGCATGATATACAAGTTGGTTGAACAGTATATGGAGCAAATAAAAAACACCCACTGACCCAAAGGCATAATATCACATTTTCAACGCTTTTGTGAAGTCAAAAACACGTGCCATAAGTAGCAAACACTGAAAACACGCGGTGCTTGGTAATGCTGGGAAAGCAGCGAAGCAATTACAGGTGAGAATTGAGCAATGTGTTTGCCGTTATTACAGAAAAAACTTCAACTGCTGACAAACAGACTAAGGGTTATAAATTTCCGGAACCATGCACTACCGCGTCTCTTACAATCATACCGTGGTCTTGGGACATTAAACTCCAGGTATTATTATTGTGTACCAAACACAAACATTCTACAGGTTTGACTCAGTACATGAAGGCCGAAAATGGTGCATATATTCTTCAAACACAGTTTCACTGCTGCAGGCACATGTTTATCTTAGCTACCTAAGACTGTGACTGACAGCTGAGTTCTAGCAACGAAGTATTTCGCTAACGCTTTCCTGACGTCTTCACCTGTTTTTGCTGGACGCGTTCGATGTACAAGTTGGCTGCTCATCAGCAGCAGTCCACAATGCTACTTCCTGTTCCCAATGTGGTTCTACGTGTTCCTGACAACCTTCACAGATGTTATGAAGAACACAACATACCTTAATAACCAAGGTAGTGCTGGCGAGCTTGCACTCCGTGCGTTTCATAATGAAACGAATTCTGACTTTCAAGCGGCCAACTGCATTTTCTACAACCTTGTTCTTTGAAAGATTATAGTTGTACGCCCTCTCTTGAGTGTCAGGCTAAGCATTCTCATATGGTTTGAGCAGGTTTGGAGACAGAGCAAATGCCTGGTCACGCAGCACAATCGGAGGCACGCAAACGCCTTCGATTGTTGCTGTTGGGCGTTTGAAAGATCCGCTTTCATTGGCTTTGCAGAGTACGGATCTTCCGTACACAAATGAGTCGTGGCACAACCCTGGGGAGCCGTCGTTTGTATACCTGAAGTGGTACCGGTGGTTAACTAGGGCCAGTAGGATCATGCTATACCTGCAAATATAACAGTAATATTGCTTACTGGTAATTATCGAGAAACCTTTTCAGTCACAAGCCAACTTATTTCATTTGAAACACGTAGCATCGACTCCTAATAAACGAATGCACTAAACGTAAACATAAAAGGTTAAGACAATTCAATGAACAATCTAATTACAAATAACGAAGTTAAAGAGGCCTTCCCAACTTACCAGCTTTTGTAATTGTAGTAGCCCGAAGCATACTTCTGCGGCAGTGACACAGGAAAGTGGCAGCCGTCGAGCGCCCTTACACCTGATTGATTTGTAGGGTTTAACGTCCCAAAACCACCATATGATTATGAGAGACGCCGTAGTGGAGGGCTCCGGAAAGCGCCCTTACACCTTGTGGGAATCCTGTGACCGCAAAAAATTCCCTCATATGCTCCTCCATGCCGGTTGGCGAATTCATTTTTACTTGTCGTCCTCCAGGTTTTTTAGTACGGCTGAAGAGAACTCTTTGTAGAGCAAGTTCACAGTAGAGTGGCCAATCGCGAATAATTTTCGGCGATTATGTGGTCTTCAGCAGTAGAGCACAAGCGGTAGAGTGAGATGCCTACTCTTTTAAAGACGATAGTCTTTCTTGGGAACCTTCGACGCAACAATTTTGTTCTGTCTGTCTGTCGGTCGGTCGGTACATTTGTCTGTTCGTCTGCCCTAACGATAACTCAAACGGCCGACCCCATCGCCAGCGCCAACCAATTTGCTCAAAACCTAGCGTTCATACTTGTGCGATTTTCAATTAAAAAGCAATCATTGCGCATATCTGAGGTACCATAACAACACGTCCATGTTTTGCATGTGTGCCTTTTTACTAGAGAACGCACATACAATTATTCCTAAGGACCGTAGCGTTCAACACGCTGCGCTGACAGTGCGACGCGGTGCTCAAAAAGGCAAGTGTTATCAACGCTTTGCTAGAACGACACAGTGGTGGCACCTACTCGTGACTTTGCGTTCTACACCTTATCGCCTCCGAGAATGGCACGCATCTTTCTCCGCAGGCACGCAGGCCTTCCTTCTTTTTTGGGGATAACTGCCAGATGGCGCTCGTGGCTAACGTGCCTCGATGCACTAGTTCGCCTCCGCTGCACGCTCGAGGCACTCTAACGCAGCGCCTCCAGAATACCATTCACCGACTTTCGTGCGCAGAACATCAAATAAATGTTTTGTTCACTCTCTCCACACGCAAGGCTATCGTCTTTCGACGGCATCTGCAGTGTACCCTGCAGATCTGGGGCCAATTTTTTTCGACTGATTTAGCCTCTCTTCGTTGTCTCCACCCGCTGCATGTCGGTACGGCACGACTACCCCATGTAACGAAACGTGACAGCCGAAACACGAAAGCACCTCTTGAAGTATGCTTCCCCAAGATTTGGCTGCGTTTCTTTAAACCAGTGCTGGCAATGGAAACGCCACCGCGATCCAGACGTTGTGCTCAACAAAGACGCTGTGGCGATCAAGTTGAAATGGTTTCAAATTATTTAAGTTCATTGTCTGGTAGCTGGCACTTAACTCGTCTCTGCTTTAGAATTCTTCACTCTTGAGCGCGATGCTTTGCACGGGAGGCACACGTGGTGCCGTGAAAAAATGGACTCTGCGAACTTCTTCTGGGAAAGGCAACAGGTGCGATGCGGCAGGCGCCATTTTCTATTTACGCTGTGGACCTGACTAGTGTTGGCTTAGGTTGCTGCTGTCGGTTGCAGTGTCGTAAAACAAAGCAAGAAACTAAAGCTTACAGCAGCGTAATGGGCTTATTTCTACATGCCTATTTCTATATCTGATGTGTATGAAGGTTGTAAACGCTTCTTTATTTTTTATTTTTTATTGCTATTCACCAATTGCTTACTTGGAAAGCGCAACGATCGATATCGTCAGGTCAAATGTCGCTCGCTTTGGTCGTGTGGCAGCCCTGCCGCGGTGGTCTAGCGGCTAAGGTAGTCGGCTGCTGACCCGCAGGTCGCGGGATCGAGTCCCGGCTGCGGCGGCTGCATTACCGATGGAGGCGGAAGTGTAGGCCCCGTGTGCTGAGATTTGGGTGCACGTTAAAGAACCCCAGGTGGTCTAAATTTCCGGAACCCTCCGCCACGCCCGTCTCTCATAATCACATGGTGGTTTTGGGACGTTAAACCCCACACGTCAAGGAATTGGACGTGTAGCAGCGCCGCCAAAAAATGTGTCATTCGGGAACTGAATGCCTTCGCCACCGAATGTCATTTTCTATGCCCATGTGGCACGGGTATTACATGACATGGTAGCATGGGTGTCGGCATGGGGGGAGCTAGATGGCAAATGGGCACCTGCCTATGATTTCAAACAACGGACCTACTTGTCCCCTGGTGAAGGGCGCTGTCCTGGTGAAGACACTACCGCTGTCGTATTAAATTTTAGAAGAAAACCCGACACTCGTGAATTTCGAAAGCAAAGCATGCAAGACATGAGGAGAATTGAGCTACTGGAGAACCACTGCTGGAAATGTTGTGGCTATGCACAGGGCCATCAGGATGTTTCGACAGCCTTGTCTTGATTCTGGCGATGGCACGACGATATCAATTACTAGGCACCGAAAAGGTTCTGTGATGATTGGCGCAAGTTTTTTTTGGATATCTACCATTTGTCCGTGGATTTATTGAGGGGAGCTGTCGAGTCTTTCTCGATGAAACCTCGACAGCTCACACCTACTTTGAGCTACAGGCGAGAGCGTACAGTGCCAGTTTAGCCCAACGGCGCCACTTCAGTTCTTCCGCCGAGAGAGCCCACATTACCTACTTTGGCTACAAGTGGCTCGAGTAACCGAGAGTTTTCTGTCAGAGGCTTGGCCGACTCGCCGGCAAGAACACACAGCTTGGGCGCCTTTGCAGGTGGTGTTTTGCTACGCCGAAGGAGATCAAGTTCCTGCGAAAGCTTCCGTGCTTGCCATAGCGTAAGGGCCATGTACGCCAATTTAGAAAAGAACAATATAACCTGCTCTTTAAGATGCTGCTCAGAGCTATTCCAAAACAGATAAGAAAAACAATCAGGAAGTGTAGCAGACACAGCCGCTTCTGTGCGAAGCTTATCGAAAGAGCCTTCAATTACAACCGTAGCAATCGGTAAGCAAGCACTCTCCTCTTCGGCGACTTGCCTCATCCGCGCGCATCCTCCTATAAAATCGTCCTACTATAAATAAAGCATGAGAAGATTATCGCACAGGCGTTTGCACAAAGTATAATTTTTTAGTTGATAAACAGATGCCATGCCGACGCATAATGAACCTTTTTGCACAATATGTGCGGCTTCGATGATTTCGCGTGTGTACTGGTCCTGATGTATGCCAATGATTGTGGTGTCCTCAAACAAAAGAGTGTGGTCACAGGAGCGGCAAGGAGTGTGCCAAAACCTTCACTACATTGCGAACATTATTGTTGTGCTCACGAAGGCAGTCATTCAGACACCTTGTTTGGTGTATATAGTACCCTCCACAAGAAAGTTAAATACGATAAATGAACTGTCATACCATTCTTGTGTAACCTGTCCTTCGAAGAAAAAGAAACGCCAGTGCCCTATCTAGCATCGCAAACAATACGTATAATGCACTTAATGTGCAGGATGCTACGTAGACCAAACAGGTAGGTGTCCGAATGACCGCCTTTGTGAGCACAACAAAAATGTGCGCAATGCTGGAGAAGGTCTTGGGCTGTTCATTGGCGCTCCTGCAGTTGCGCCTTCTTGTTTGAGGAAACTACACTCATCGGCAGACATAAAGACCAGCACACACGCGAAATTGTCAAAGCCGCCGTTATAGCGCAAGAAGGTTCATTATGCATCAGTATTTATTTATTTTTATTTGGACAATACTGCGAACCTTGAAAGGTCCAAGCAGGAGAGGGATGTACACATCCAGAAGACATGCGTATGAATGCAAGATCGACACATGAATGTGAGGGTACATAATCAACAGGTAAGTATACAATCATTATACATTGGATGCCAGCAAGGGTGAACACTCTGGCAAAACATTCCAATCGGAAACAGTTCTGGGAAAAAATGAATATTTGTATTGGTCTGTACGGGCAAAGAACGGTGTAATACTTCGGCTATGTTTGTGACGAGACGCTCGACTAGGGTTATTAGCTATGTAATCTTGTGACTGGATTCCCAATTTATTAAAATATAGCTGGTGTAGAAACTTTAGACGGGCACTTTTACGTCGGTTGGCCAATGGCTCTAGGTGTGCGAGCTCCAACATAGCTGAAGGGGAGTCGCGACGTCTAAAACGTTTATAAATAAAGCGAGCTGCCAATCTCTGAATTTTTTCAAGCTTTTCTTTATTAGTGATAGTATGGGGATCCCATACAATGCTTCCGTATTCCAGGGTGGGTCTTACAATGGATTTGTATGCAATGAGTCTAAGCGATGAGGGGGCATCACCTAATTTATGCTTCAAAAATCCTAACTTCTTTCTCGCGGAGGAACATATGTTATTTATATGTGTTGACCAGTTAAGTTTGGACGTCAAGGTTAACCCCAGGTACTTATGTTCCTCCACTTGTTTAATCTGATAATTGCCAAGACTATACATGAAGTGAGATTTATTCTTATTGGAGATGCACATGTAAACTGTCTTGTCGAGATTTATAATCATATCCCATTTATTGCACCATTCCGTTATTGCATGCAAAGCATGGTTAAGAACGTGCTGGTCAGTGACAGACACTATGTGGCTAAAGATGATGCAATCGTCTGCAAACAGCTTAAGGCGTAGAGGGGGCTTTACAATTTGGCCAAGATCATTAATATAAATGTTAAATAGAACCGGTGCCAAGACCGAACCCTGTGGGACGCCAGAAAAAACATCAAGAAAACGAGAACAGGAACCGTCAATTTCAACATACTGTTTGCGGCCAGTTAGGTATGAGATGACCCAATTGACGACTTGTGATGGAATGCCTAAGTTTTTCATTTTTGTTATTAGTTTCGAGTGTGGAACTCTATCGAACGCTTTTGAGAAGTCTATTAGAACTGCGTCAATCTGTCCGCCCTCGTCAAGTACCTGTGCCATCTCATGGACGGTAACTACTAATTGAGTTGCAGTTGAAAAACCTCTTCGAAAACCGTGCTGTACGTTAGTAAGAAGATAAGGTAAGTATGGCATCTGTCTGTTAACAAAAGAATTATTTTTTGGAAGAGCGTGTATGATTATCCTGTCATGCTTTATTCATATTTTTTTTACTTTCTTCGAGTTTTTTTTTCTGAATATAACTTTCTTTCGTGTGGAACAAAACTCAGTTGCTAGTCAGCGCGCTTGTCTGTCTCTTGCGCCCTCGTGCTCAGTTCGCGCTGTTCGTACTTGATAATGCTAAACCAACGAGCCCGAACCTTAACTTTTTTAAGGAAAAGCAAACTTTTGTTTTACTTTAAAGTGATTTGCTCTTCGTCTTTGCAGCTATAGCAGACTATTGGCTTCCGTGACTCAAACTCTTATGTGATATAAGCGCTGTGCTTAGAAACCTCTCTCTATTTCTGCGCTTCCGTTTGCCCTTCCCTCACCATGTGCTTCGCAAGAGAAGGGTCCTTTCTGAAATTTGGGTGCGGAGTGGGTTTTCGTTTATCAGGTTTCCTTGAAAAGCCCTCTGTTTTTTTTTAATCTTTTCCAACGCACTCTGTCCTACTATGCAAGTTTCGGCGAGTATTGTACTCCTCAGCTAACTATACTGTCTTGCTTAGCTGTATTTCGCCGAGCTCCTCCTGCAGCCTAAGCTTCTCATTATCTTCAATGCAGCGGTAGAATTGTTCCAATGAAATGCATTTTACCGCATCATCTCGATCGTCATAAACATGTTCCTTTTGAGCCATTCAGTTAAAGCAGTTTTAAGGTGAAACGCGATGTCAACGTGGGACTCACTACCCCACTTTGCATATCAGAACCTTCAGCGGAAAGCTTCAGGTGACAACTCTTTAGGTCTCAAGAAAATTTCCTTAACCTTGTCATAGCTCTCAAACAATTTTCTGGACAAGAATTTTATCACGCCGGGTACATCCCGGGGAAGTAAAGCTAACAAGTTTTCCACCCAAAGAGACCACTTGATTGCATTTAGCTTGCCGACGTGTTTGAATTTGAACAACTTCGCCATGCCCTCATCTACTACGAACGGTGGCAGTAGATCTTGATTTCTTAGACCACATTGACCTGATTCGTCGAAGAAGCTACGGTAAGCGCCTGTCGGAGCGCAAACACTGTCGGAGCGCCAATTCTATTCTTTTCAACTCGAGACGCGACTGTCTTTCAGCCTCCTCACGGCGTTCTCATCTATCAGCCTCCTCGCGCCCGCAAAGTTCTCGCTTTTCCGCCTCCTCGTGCTCACGGAGTTCTCTTTTTTCAGCCTTCTCGCGGCGTCCTTTGATGCGCACCCAGGCCGCATTGACTTCTTCAGCCGTAACTCCCTCCCTCCTACATGATTCCAAAGATCACTGGCTTTTCGTTTCATACGGCCTAGAGTAGGACCTAGCTCATCATAAATTTCCACGAGTTCCTTCACTTTGGCATTCTGCATCTCTCAAACTAGCCTTTTGCTGTTTGTCCTTGCTTAGAGTCAACTTGCCGTATATACCCACTATACCAAGACGCGCAAGCGATTTTCATCACTGCCATGTGTACACCCCCTTCCCTTACACTCTGGTTTCGAAGCGCTCCTTCTTGGCATGAAACAATCGAAGCACACTCCAATGATTCGCACAGCCCATCTATAATCTACTAGTTCTTATGAGTGTTCAATTATTTCTTCTCGATATCTTTTTCTTTATCACTGCAGATCTGCAGTTATTGTAATACTGCTGTCTAACTCGTGTATTTATGCTTTAGGTTGATGTAATTATTGTGTTTTGACAGTGTATTGTATTTATGCATTCTTACTTTACAGATTTATTTTTCATATCATGATCCACATCATCATCAGCCTGAATACGTCCACTGCAGGACAAAGGCATCTCCCATGTTCCGTCCATTAAACTGGTCCTGTGCTTGCTGCTGCCAATTGATACCCGCAAACTTCTTAATTTCGTCTGCCCACGTAACCTTCTGTCTCCCTCTAACTCGCTTGTCTTCTCTGGCAATCCAGTTAGTTACCCTTAATGACCAGTGGTTATTATTCTTTATATATGCATTGGTAATTACTTAGAATTGTGCATTAGTGTGGCCCGGGCAGGGGTTGGTGCTGTGTCAGGCATTCAGTTGCCTTTTCATCACCTCTTCCAATTCAACCACTTGATAAAGGAGTGTTGTATGCTCTCGACAGTGCATAAACTTCAATCTACTACAACTTCAGCTAGAGCAGTCTGGTGAACTGAGAGCAAAATGACAGGCACTCACTGCATCGAGGTAGCTGACGCTGGTCGATCTCGAAGCTGCCATCCACTGTTGAATGTCGAGCATCTCAGCCCGAAGCTGCATCTGCGCAGAGCTGATAGACGGAGTGGGCAAGATGACGGTGAGTTAAGGCAGCATTCATGTAAATTATATACAGAGGCATTACATATTCGGCACTTGAGCCCACAACTTATAAAACTCGCACTGAGGTGCGACGATGTTTGGGATTTCTTTGGTCTATCGATGTCGACGCCACTCGCATCAAGCGATACCAGCTTGAATACTTTTCAATAATCATTGCAGCTCGTGTATGTTTTTTGCGCTTTTAGTGTGTTTTCTGTAAACCTAACTCTCTTCCTTCGCCCTCACACTGACCTCTTCTCCACTTGTTCGTTACTATACACGACTATACTATGGTATTTATGCTGTGATGTCTTACATTTTTGTTCCATACCTTACCCGCTATGTATACACGCTAATGTCTGTACAAATGGTGTTTAAATTGCCAGTGTGTGTTCACGTTTTGCCCGTGTGGACGGTGCAAAACATTTGTGGCGCGTACCTTCCAACCGCAGTCCTTGAAATGTTTGTACACTGGTATGTGCCACAAGTCATTAGACGAAAGGGTTGTCATATACATGACAGCATTTCTGTGTTAGGTCACGACCAAGCAGTCGCATCTTTTATAATATCATGTCCTACTATGCCAATTTAGGTCAATACCAAGTTGAGGAGGCGCCCAAGAGAGCACGTTGACATAGGCGGCTGTGTGAATCGATCGCTAGAATCCGTTTTTTGGAGGTTGGTAAAAAAAAAGACGCCTCGCGTTTATTATGCAATCTTCCAGCCAACTACCCCCGACCTAAGAAGCAGTATAAAAAACCTTTTGTACCATACGTCAAACGTGTGCCAGGCATACTTAGAAAGTAAAAAGAAAAATCAAAACAAAGATAACGTATATACAAAGAAATTAGAAGATATGTGAAAGATAAGGTATATACAGAGAAACCATTAAAAGAAAACAGGTAAAAAGAAACCAAGAAAGACAAAGAAATAAAACAATATTGATTCAAAGGAAGACAGAAAAAGGTTAAAAAGAAAACGAAAGGAAGGACAAATAGTCAAAAAGCAAAAAGCAGAGGAAGACAAAGCGAGAAAGCAATAAATACAGAAAAATACAGACACAAATAGTAAACAGAAAAATGACAAAAAAAGAAGTAAGGCAGAACAGAGAAGTAAAAAGAAACAATAAGTTGGTCGCCTATGCAACACCACTTAGATATAGAAATGTTTGTTTGCCCAAGCAAATACACAAATTATCATTGAATAACGTCGAAGTCTTCATACCACTAAGATTTCGCTGGAATAAACAGTGGTGCGTATCTCGGCAGTTAGAAATTACAATCGCCTGATGACGCTGCAGAATTTCGCACCTGAATGATTTACATAAGCTGGATTCACATCATCTCCTTTATGCCTCTTTTGCAAGGAAATGGAAACAATCAATTTCTTTGTATTCTGTCAGCGATATTATTACCAAAGGAAAAGATACCTTGTCAACCTAATTGAGAAGCTAGGTTTAAAAATAAACATGGCAGTTTTTTATCCTTTGGAGGGATTACGTTAGGCTATAGCCACAAGGAGGTTCGCTCTGCTGTGTGTGCGTAAATAATGGTAACAAAAAGGTTACCTTGTTAGCCCGCGTTTACATGCGAAGCAGTGGTCTGTTCCTCACCTTTTCTACCGTTCCTACTGGTGGTATCTCCTCCTAGCCACTTCTTTCATAAAATCGCATGCAGAAGTTAAACACTAAGCGACGAGCCTATAAAAATTTCGCGCTTGTGAGATACATAGGAGACAAGAAAGAACGGATGGGCGCTTGCATGGTATAGCAGTGTGGCATTTGATATTGCGCGTATATGAATCAACCGAAGGTGTTTACATATTAGACGTCACTATAACCACTGCTCCTGAATAAGTGTCCTAGAAAGGCGCTAAATGCCAAGAAAATACAGTATTCTCTCATTTAAGATAAGCAGCTCTGACTAGCCTGTGTAGCGCTGTCCCTCTGTACGAACGTGCCGCGGACCGCAGGCGTCGGCGCGGTGCCAAGTAGGTCATGCCACTGCTGCGCGTCGACGTCACATTCCTCTCGCAATGCACGCTGGCCTTTTGCCACGCCTGCTGCACGCTCGCCGCGGTACACTGTACTAGTACACTCTAGCCGCAGTGCCAGCAGCTGCCGCCTCGTTCGTTCACCGGCAACACCAGCCACGACCACCGCTCGCTACACCAATGACTCGTCGGCTCATGCGTAATGAACCTGACGCGCACCTAACGTGTGCGTTTAAACATGTATGTACGTGTCACCTACAAGACCTACGCCATCCATCGCTCCGAACGAATCTTCCCAGGCTCACCATAGCACCCGCATCAGATACGTTTAACCCGTGACACCACCCATATGAAACGCTGGTGTTTCGTATCACATGATTGATCCTTTTGGAAAGATACTGATATTTCTTACAGAGGTTAGTGAGGAGCCTCTCCATTTTGCAGCATTACAGTCGCATCGATGGCCTCGTGAAGCCAGGATACTTTCTTTAAGCCCTAGTATGACATATCACATACGAATTGTACAAGTCTTGCTCTATGAGTGGTTTATTGTGAAGAAGACACATGCCCGGGAAATGACCAGATGACTGAATTTAAAAGAATGATAGTGATCAGCGAGTTCACAGTGTGGGTGAGCCGACAGAAAAGTGCGCTACAGTTCACTGAAAGGACTCTCGTAACAGCAGTTTGACACCCACGATGATGCTTGCTAGATCGCCAAGGTTCGCGCGGTCTTGCAGCCATTGCTGCACACGACGTGGCGACCGGTGTGACGCAGCGCGGTAGCTATGCTGCTGTTCCCAGATGTAGTACCAAAGCATTGGAGACGGATTCCAAGGCCTAGACGTCCTGCGTGCGTTTTCGCTGCCTATCCTGAGACAACCACTGCACCCACGTGGTGCATCAACGGGTGAAGGCGTGCGACCAGACCTCCAAGGCGTTGGGCTTTGCGTAAGTACCATGTGTGCTTCCAACTGCACCGATGAGAGCCGTGACGTTTGTGCACTGCTGGACGTGTCGTGCGCCAGTACGGAGGTGTCGATGGAAGGCGGTGAGCAAGTGCAACCGCTGTCCTCTTGGAGTTCACTACAGTTGTCCGGAGTGGACACTCGCGGCTCGTTGAGCTCAGTCACGCCGCCGACGTTCAGCAGCCATTCAATGTAGCTGCAGGGGTTATGAAGAGGTTCGCATTCTCTGGTCCTAAAGGCCTCCCCGTCGTCTTGGCCAACTAAAATATAAAAAAAGAATTATACATTACCTAGGCGTCAATACTTAACGTGCAAGTTGACTTTCTGGCATTGCTCGCTTTTTCATATACGTATAACATGCACGTAGAAAAAAATGCAACCGTGTTACTGTATCTATTAGCCACCGTAGCTAGTAGTGTACCCCTCATCCGAGATTTGCCAAATATGGCTTTTGCGACAGAATTAAGGTTGAGAATTGCTTCTTTGCAATGAGAAATATGTGAATTATCACTGAATAAATTTGGAAAATGCAAGCATCTAACGCATTCTTGGAATAAACAATGGCGTGTATCTCGCCACTTAGAAGTTCTTAACGCGAGATTATGCTCTGCAGTTCAACAACTGAAATAATAATTAAAACTGGACAGAAGGTAGGGTCCCTATAGGGCAACTTTCGCAACATAGTTTCAATGATTGAATTTTTTTTATTCAGTATTCTAGGAATATTCCTTTATCAACGGAATATTCCGAATCATGATTCCAGTCCGAATCATGGTTTGTAATTACGGATTGTTAAATGTTGAGTGTTTCTTTGTGTGCTGCAGGTACTTTGAGCGTCTGTCCATCTGTGTGTCTCTCTGTCTCTTTCTCTCTCTCTTTTGTGTGTGTGTGCGCGTGTGCACGTGCGCGGGCGCGTGGACATGTGTGCGCGCGTGTGGGCATGTGTGTGCTCGTGTGTGCGCGCGTGTGCGCGTGCGAGCGTGGGTGTACGCGTGTGTGTGCATGCGTGCGTGTCCTAGAAAGCGAAGCCACGCTGGCTTCGCTTCCAAGGCTATGAAAACCGCGGGCCTGCTGCTGCAGGAAACACTTCAGAAGGAACAGCATCCAAGCTTCGTTGTCACCCGCTTACTTAGCGCTACGGGCACCATGCGGGGAAGGCGTCTTTACCCGCTTGTCGCATCTCAACCTGCCTCCACCATAAAAGATTTCCGGGAAATGCCTACAGGCCTCCTCCGTGGCTCAACTTTCCTTCATCAGCGCTGCGACAAAGATTGACGCCGAGGCACTGCACGGGCTTTCCTCGTCTGGGAACGCAGTTAACGCTCATGTCTGCATGAATCCCATGAGCTGCACCCCTACGGGATCATCCAATCAGCCTCCCACGGACGCCGTCCACGCGTCTTTGGCCATGGGTTATGCCACCGTGAGTTCAGGAGTCGCTGTCGCCTCCGCAGATATCTGCTTTGAATTTCGACGCGGACCACCCGACAGCGCCATGGAGATGCAGCATACCATCGCGCAACTCCGTGCAACAGCTAGCACCTTCGTATTGTGAGCACTCAATATTGCGTCTTCATATTGCGAGAACTCACCAAAATTGTGAGCACTCACTGTCATCTTGGCTGCAGCCTTCTCGCAAAACCTTGAAGCCAGCCCACCAGAGAAACGCCGCGAGTTTTATCGTTCGCTCACGCAGTTCACAGACGAACAACTGGGCTTTCTTGCGGTGGCACGCTCCAAGTTTTCGCGTGGCGTTTCACTGTTGGCGGCTTTTAAATGCCGAGCATATTATAGTCGCACCTATTCGCAAATGCGGCGTCGGCAGTGTCGTCGACACCCCCACTGCGCATGCTCGCGTCTTGCGCCGCATACTCGGGTCTCGAGCCAGATGTCGCTCCCCCTTCTCTCACCTCGCAAGGATGACGCAGGCAGCATCTGCTCGTAAAAACAGACTGCTAGCTATGATGCTTGCTTGATGGCCAAGGTTCACGTGGTCTTGCAGTCACGGCTACACACGACATGGTGACCGGTGTGACGCGGCGTGGTAAGAGTGCTGCTGTTCTGTTCTCGCATTGCACAATCATTCACTGCCCACCCCCGTATATGTAGGCACTGAGTCGCGCATTTGGAATTCAGTCAAAGCAGCCCTTACTTGGCTTTTGCTTGACTTGAGGCTTTGCTGCACTCGAGTAGATGCGATGGAGCCTACAGTACATTTATTCAGTAGTGGGGCCAGCATCACCGTTTACCACTCGTGGAAGGCAACGATTCTTCATTCAATAAATAATACTTCTAATAAAGACGAAATAACAATAAGGCCTTCCAAACCATATCCAATTACGCAGCATTCACGTGATACCTTCCCCCCCCTCCATTCAGAAATGCGGGCGGCTTTTTATTTAGCAGGGCCGCAGTGCGCGGATTCCAAGACAAGGCTTCAGATGGATTGAAGCCGTCAACTCCGTTCCTGTCCGAAAGACCGGAAACGAATAAGTGTCTTCGACCACATTCGCGGTGCGGCTAAAGCATGGCACAACCGTGACCTCAGTGGCCTGCCAGGTAGGATACTGGTTTCTCCCCCTTTCTCACACTTGCGACCTCCTTCCAGCCGACCTATTTTCTACCGCGGATTTGAGATAGGAGGCTAATACCTCGCCAATGCACCTCTGTCACCTATCACGCTGCTTTCTCTCATGGAAAGAGAAAATAGAGGCACGACGTCGCTGGGCCCTCTACGGACGCGCCCACTCACAGGGTTACCAGCTCAATGTCTCATCACGGTCCTCCAGCCCGACGGCAAACAAAAAGACAGCCCTCGAGCCTCAGAAGTTCGTGATGTCACCTCCAAGCTCGACACCAACCAATCACGTGGGTCATTTCTTGAAGAAAGAGCCACCAATCAACGCATTTTACCCGTCTATGAATGCCTGTAACGTTACAGCTTGCATTCTACCTCTACAGGAAATAGTCGGGTCCAGTCATACGAAGATTGCCCATGACGGTCCTCACTAATTTTTCCGGACACCATGGTCAGTGGACACGTGCGCAGGTGCTCGTCAATCCCCGAGAGAGTTCCTCGTGATCTCCGATTGCGCCCAGAATGCGGCGAGAAAAGCCTTCTCGCAGGAGCCAGTGCCTCCAGCTGAAGCACCTGCAATGCGTCTAACACCATCACCCGATGATCAAGACCTGCAACGGTCACCTCGACATAGCCAGTGCCATACACTGGAGTATGTGGCATATTCCGCACCCAGACGCAGCGTGGCTGACGCTGACCTTAACGATGCAGTCAGTCTCGTCGTCCAGGTATACTTCTGGCTGATACCCGTACAATACCTCAGCGTCGCCAAACCTGCGGCCACGACGACGCAGCCAAACTCGGCTGCCTGAGTCTTCAGCACCTCGGCAAAATATGTCATGTCTTAAACAAGACATACCACTGGGGGGGGGGGGGGCATTACGGTGTCAGTCGTCGGCAGTAAAGGCCAACTCATGTCCCGGCCTTCAATCTGTACAGATCATGTGACAGTTGCAGAGGAGGTCACCATCGTGTTAGCTTTTCAAGCAGCAGAGGCGCCTTGTGAGATTCACTCAGATTTAAGATCGATCATTCAGGCGTTCTCTGGAGGCTTGATTTTGAAGCAAGTGGCCAGGCTCATTTAGAGTGGTCGCCGACAGGCGAGATGGGTTGGTTGGTGGTCACAATATATCTTGGCTTTCAGCGCACGTTGAGGGAATTGATGAGGTCAATCCTAATGTAGCGCTTACACACTTGGACGTGAACGCAGGAACCGTGTGGGAGGTGGTGAAGCGTCTGGTGGGATATTGACCTCAGAAAACATGCTTTGATAACGCTCCATTAGATTACGTCCAGAGTCGCAGGCGTTTTTAGCTTCTTATTGCTAGGCTTAACTTAGCCCAGGGAATTACTTTTTGACTACACCAGACGGGTACATATCTCTGCCCTTTAGCGTATGTTATGATAGAGCCGTACTTTCATGAAGAGTGTCTTCGTTCTGGCCTCAGCAGCTGCTCGCTAACCCACATGCTTTGGCAGTGCCCTGTGAAACTGGGTGCTGATTTGCGACGAGGACTCGTGGCGGCGGAACATACACACCCCGGGCTTGGATGTATAACTACTGGCTGTACAGAGGGCCCGAGCCATGGCGGAGGATCTTCAACCTTCCTGTGCCAATGTTGGTGGAGCCTCCTACTGGTTGAGAGGGTCTTAGGACTCCGTTCAACTGGTCCCTTTGGTGTTTAAATAAAGTTCTTTGTAAGCATGTACCGCTGCGGCACATTCAATGTCGCACGCAAGAGACTATTTCAGCATCTGGTAACACTCCGTTGAAGTCGTGGACGATGGAAAAGATTAAAGCACCGTTAGGTCAAGGGCTATAGGTTAGACGAAGAAGAAGAGAAACACGCCGGGGGAAAATAGAACAACCGGCATAACTAAAGCGTCAATTATGCTTCGAAGTGTGGAATCTGGATTCGGTATTATAATCTTTGATGAGTCCTCATAAAGGGAAAGTTTTCTGAACCTCGCTGCTGTTACATAAGCTGTAAGAGGCACGACTGGCACAATCGATAAATCAAGGAATGCTCACGCGAGCGAGTCAGCCATGTCATTTATAAGTTTACCACGGTGGCCTGGCACCCATATCATTCGCACAAGACGAATGTTCGCTAGTACCAATGATTTAAATGTATCTAGTACTGCTGGTGCCGAGGACGATTACAAAAATGAACTCACGGATAGCGAGTCCGTAACTATTACAGCTGTCGAATGAGTTGCAGGAAGTTTTCGAAGAGCTAGTATACCAGCCGGTAATTCCACTTCATATATGAGTGTAATCTGGGAGGCGTAATGAGAACGACCAGAGTAATGAGAAATAAAAATACCCACACTTGCTTTCTCGTCACTCGCAGATGTATCCATTGCAATTACCATATTAGTACCTAATTGAGACGACTGTTTTTCATATGAGCCAGTCAAATACTTTCTTTCTTTATTTTACCCTCAGGGCTTTACAGCATTTTAGAGGGGAGGGGCAAAAAGCAAAACATATACGTAATAAGTCAGCCAACGCACAAAAACTACAAAAGATTCAATAATAAGAAAACGAGCAAACGCGAAACGGGCAAAAGCGAAACGGGCAAAAAGCGAAACATACACGTAATAAGCCAGGCAACGCAAAAAAGATGCAAAAGATTCAATAATAAGAAAACGAGAAGAAAAAAAAGAGAATGCGGTGTGAAATACAAGTTACGAATACGATGAGGAATTATCGCGTGCGCAACATGAAATTCAATTTACATGGAAGATGTCAAGGCCTGACGGAACGCGTCAGGTTCAGTATTACTGGCAGAAGATTAATGCTGACAGAAGATTCCAGTCGCGACATGTGTTAGGAAGGAAAGATTGGGTAAAAGTGACGGTGTTACTTCGAGGAATATGCACTTTGTGGGGGTGATCTATGCGGGCTGATATGAAAGATGCAAGCTGTAATAAGCGCGATTTTAGAACGTGATTGTGATAGTATATTTTTTGGAATGTGCAAAGGCGAGCGACTTTTCTACGCATGACAAGCGGCGGGAGATTAAGCCTGACTTTTATGGCAGTTACACTAGATGTTCGATTATAGCTGCAAAGAATGAAACGTGACGACTGGTTTTGGAGTGCCTCTAATTTGTTAACGAGTGTTATGTGGCCGGGATCCCATACACACTTACTTAGAGGGCAAATCCCATACTTAGAGGGCAAATGTTTAGCATTCATTGCAAGATATCGTCAAGTTCTATTTGCTTTTGGCCGATTTATTTGTCGGATCGTATGATCCCAAATATTTAACATTTAAAGCATCTTGAAGTGTTTGAACAAAGATCACTTGGGGTTTAGATACACGGGACCAATGCTAATTTAAAAAGATATCGGTTTCAGCAAAGGATACAAACTGCTGCCTTTTCAGAATGGAATCAGAAATTTCTAAATTGGTTTTAACTGTTAAACTGCGGAATCTGCAAGCAAGAGCGAATATCCGAGCTTCTTAGTAAAAGACACTGTTGGCTGAAAGTTTTGGCACACCAAAACAACTTTGAAGAGCTTCCCATTCGAAGACAATCAAGGAGTTTATTTTGTAAGCTGGTCCATCAAAAAATATTAAACATCCTAATTCGAGAATCAGAGGAACGTACATGAAGTAAATCATATTCAGCGTATCTCTGCAAAGACTGGACCGACAGAAAGTTGTCGCTGCAAGGCGGCTGATGATGATGATGATGATAATGACCTCTTATGGATGGCGCCCACCCACAGAGGGGGATGGGCCAAGAACCGGGCGGCAGGATACTTAAATGAAACTAAATTGAAAATTAAGCCAATATTAAAAAGTAGTTCAAAAATAATACTACAAAAAAACAAAAATGTTTGCTCAGCAAGCGGTCAAACCATCTCTTGTTTTTGATGGACATAACTACGAATTATAAACTAAAAATCTGAAAAGGTTGGGGTTCACTAGCACGGTAATCTTTTAGTTGCATTGATGTAATCAAATACAGTGGAGCATACATCCCCGTGGCAGTAACCAAATGAAGTTCCGCCAAGTGATAAAATTACTGGTAGATCTACTTGTATTCCTAGCTTTTGTAATGGGGCTACTAAAAATCTTTTTCTCTGATAAGAATAACGATGGAAGAATAAAAAGAAATGTTCAATTGTTTCAATTTCGTTGCACCAAATGCATAGCGGGGACGCCTCGAGTCGAGCTTTGTTAAGGTAATAATTTAGTTGTGGAACTGCACAGCGCAATCTGGTATAAGTTACCTCTAACTGGCGAGATACACACCACTGTTTATTCCAGCAATAGCTCAAATGCTCGAAATCTTTGAAATCATCCAAATTACCTTTTCCCCACTGCAGGCATCATTTCGGAACCTTAGCGCTGTCACGTAAGCCGTATCTGGCAAAACTGGGATGGTGGGCCCACCCAGGGATACTGCTGCTAAAGAGTCCGCCATTTCGTTCAAATATAATCCGCGGTGGCCCGGTACCCATAGCAAATGCAGTCTTTTTACGTTTTTCGGTACTAAATGCCGAAACGTTTTCATCAGCTCTACATTTACTGCCGAAGAAAGTGCATTACAAACTGATAACGAATCTGTAATGATAACTGCTAATGATTCGCTTGATGGCGATTTGCGTAGGGCAAGAACAATGGCCAATAATTCTGCAATGAATACCGGGGTATAATCTGGGAGTCGAATCGAAAAGGATTTGTGGGGTTTAACGTCCCAAAACCACCATTTGATTATGAGAGACGCCGTAGTGGAGGGCTCCGGAAATTTTGACCACCTGGGGTTCTTTAACGTGCACCCAAATCTGAGCACACGGGCCTACAACATTTCCGCCTCCATCGGAAATGCAGCCGCCGCAGCCGGGATACGAACCCGCAACCTGTGGGTAGTCGAATCGAAAAGGACCAGTCCAAAGAAGAAGAGAATATGCTGCTGTTCTTATTGTCCCTCGACTTTCTCGTCTACGCGAATGCCTTGCGCATGCCCTTGCAATTAATAGCGACGCTATTCGCAACTGAAATGGAATTAAAAACTTTATTTGTCCTGCAGGACGCGCTTAGCGCGTAGCGGGTGTCTCCCACGTAGAGACCGACAGGGAGTACCTTGCGGCCGCTTCGTGGGACTGCTGGACAGCCCATTGCTGGTGATCGAGAAGTGAGCTCCTGAGAGACCTCTCCAACATGTTTGAGGTAGATTCGGGAAGAGTGTTTGTATAATCCCAAAGCATATGTGCGAGTGTCGCCGTGTGTCAACACGAGGGGCATGTGTCGCTGGGGTATGCATCAGGATAATAAACGTGAAGCGTGGCAAGGTTTGGGTATGTTGCGGAGCTTACACAGCCCGGGCTTGGATGTACGATTACTAGCTGTCCAGAGGACCCGAGCCATCGCGGAAAATCTTAACCTGCCTGTGCCAACCTGGGTAGAGCCTCCAACTGGTTGAGGGGTCTTCCGGCAGCACAGGGGCCGATGACTCCACGTGCCCATGTGGTGTCGAGTTTGGAGGTAGCAACGCCCATTGCTGAAACTCGAGGACGGTCTTGTTGCTTGTCATCGAGCTGCATGGTGACGATACATTGAGCTCGATGTATTTTAGAGAGCATGTTAGCAAAGGGCCCAGCTACTATGTGCCTCTCTGTATCTTGCCCCACAAGAAAGGATGGTGTGGTTGATGGCTGATATGCACTGTCGAGCTGGTGAGCAGCACATCTGGCATGCGGTGGCCGAATCCATAACCAAGGACACGTTGACAGCGTCCGTGGGAGGCTCATGGGATCCTAGAGTCAAGGGAACGTACGCACGCTCATGTTACCGTTAACCACGTTCTCACAGGAGGGAGGCCCGTGCGGTGTCTTGCTGTGAAGTTGGCACGAATGAAAATTGAGCCGCCGAGCAGGCCGGGACGCCGTACCCGGACGGCGTTTGCAGTACACAGGGAGGTTGTGAGGCAACGAGCAGGCATACACGCCGTCCCCTAGTTGTGCTTGGGGCGGTGGCACGTAGGCACGTGCTATCGCCGAGAAAGTGTGAACGGCTTTCCTTTGTGGCTGGTCCGGAACGCTGAGTACGCACGAGCGCAGGTGGCGGTAGCCTTCAGGCTTCATTTTCGACGACTGAACTCTGGCACAGACGCGCATGCGCGGCGAGCGAAGGAGAGGAAAAGTCAGATTAGAACAGCCAACCCTCCGCATCACATCTCGTTTATTCCTTACTATGGCGCAGCTCGACAGATGAACCTTGCGGCTCAAGCCATCTGTCCGTAGCCTCGTGGGTCGCCGGCCGAGTGGGCTGCGCTATCCACGAACGCCGTCCACGCCTCCTTGGTGATGGAGTCATCAACCCTGCCGCTGCTTCAGCTGCCCATCGAACCATTGGTGGATGGCGTCCATACCTCCCCTGTGATACCAGGGCATCACCCAACGGACACAGTGCTACCACTTTGCAGCCGTAATACTCATGGGCTCCTAATATCCTCCTCCTCGTCCGTCACTTACCAGAGCAGATGCTGCCGCTTGGCGGCCCCTGTAGACCAATTCATTTTTATGCTTATACATGCTAAACTGTTTTTATCCGACTCTGTACCCCTCCTACAGTCCCTTCTGCAGATCTGTACCAACATAATACCACTCTACATGATGATGAAGTTTGGTGTTTCGTGGCACAAGTGCCATTAGATAGCCAAAGAGCGCCTGTTCATTGGACTAGACATAAGGACAATGATTGTGATAAGCAGCTGTGTAAGGGTCTTAAAGTTCCTCGCGCTAAGGCGGGTAAGAATCTAGAGGTATTAAAATCATGACCATGTCGTGAGAAGTGTGCAGTGTTAGTGGATGATGAAAGATTGTGATAATGAAATCATGGTGAGCATGTATGGCATTAGCACAAGTGCCCCGATCGCTCACATCCTTGTGGCCAAGGGCCGTGAGGCAAGTGCTTTGTTCAGTGTAATCACCGCAGCGGAAACCTCTCTGGAGAAGTCGTGCTACGGAATGCCCGGGTACTTGATATGAGAAGTAGTACAAACTTCTCTCAAAAAGCTAACAAGGCTTTATGTGTGAAAAGTGGTTCCCTACCGACGAACATTGAGGATGAATTGGTATTTGTTTTCGGTAGGGTCATAGAAAGTGTTGTTTTCTAGGGTAATGCAAAGTGTTGGACACTACACGCCTGGACCCAGGTAGGCTATTTGCACAGGGTGAACCCTATCGCCAGGAAGTTTAGAAGTAAACAGAAGAAAGTAGAACACAGGACCGATAAAAAGCGAGAGATGAAGACGGGGATGTAGGGAGAGAGAGAGAGAAAGAAAGATAGGAAAAGCCGACTGCCAATTTCCCCTGAGTCGGTCAGCCCAGGGGTGCCGTCTACGTGAAGCCCGGCCAAAGGGGCTTGTTGCCTCTGCCAGGGGCCTTAAAGTCCAAACACCTAGCATCGACTCAACCCCCAGAATCCCCTTTCCCAGACACAGCTCAGCCAAGCACGGCTAGGTGTGGGAGAGGTCAAAACTCTCCCTTTAGCTCGGGTCCGTGGTGTCGCTACACACCAAACGCCTGCTTGCGCAGACGCCCCTGCGAGGAACACTGTACATGGGAATTCTCTGCTCCGCAGGGTGTTCCTCCAACCCCAACCCTTCTTGGTAGTCAGCACTGCTCAATTTACACCGGTAGGAACAGCTACAGCTGGTCCAGCGAAATCTCAGGGTCGCGCAAAGCAATGAAGACGTGGACTGAGGGCCCCGCGCAACGAAGGCTCTCTGTATATAAACTAAACTGGTCACATTGTCTATAGCAACGGGACCCACTTGTTCCCAGAGTTTTATTCAGAGAAAGGTCCAAGAAGGTCTACACTAACACGAAAGAAAGGTTCGGTAGGGATGGAGATTGGGTGAAGGAGTCCAACAGGGGGTGCGGAAGTTCGTTTTAGACGTTGGAATTTATCGCAACAGGCCACGTAGCGTTGAACGTACCGTGCCAGACCACGCCAAAAAAAGGGGCGCCGGATACGGTCGTACGTGCGAGACACGCCAAAGTGGCCAGCAGTTGGTTCGTCGTGAAGCTCATGCAGGACCGCTGAACGGAGATGGTTAGGCACGACTAGAAGTGGCTCGGGGCCATCTGGCTGGACGCTATGACGGTACAGCGTGTCATTAGGGAAAAAACATGCGGAGTGACAAGTCGTTAGGGTCAGATTCCAGACGGGCAATGAGTAACCGCAAGGAAAGGTCGCGACACTGTTCGTTACCATTCTGACGAAACCTAGATATGGATATGACGCTGTAGGGGCCAGGCTCGCCGACTGATTCATCTGGTCGGTCGACAGGGTAGCGGGACAAGCAATCAGCGTTCAGATGTAGGCATGCAGACTTGTAGGCAACTGAGTAGGAGTACTCCTGAAGACGCAACGCCCAACGATCAAGTCGTCCAGAAGGGTCCTTCATTGAAGAAAGACAGCAAAAAGCGTGATGATCTGTGACGACAAGGAACGGACGGCCATACAAGTAAGGACAAAATTTCAAAACCACCCAGACAAGGACAAGGCATTCTAGTTCTTTTATAGAGTAGTTACACTCAGACTTGATAGGAGACGACTTGCATATGCAATTGCACGATCAATGCCCCGCTGAGTTTGGGCCAAAACTGCGCCGATGCCGTGATCGCTAGCGTCTGTGCCCAATTCTGTAGAAGTATCTGGGTCGAAATCTGCAAATATCGGTGGTGTCGTTAGAGCGTTGATTATACGAGAGAAAGTGTCAGCTTGAAGAGGACTCCAACAAAACAGGACGCCGTGTGTGAGGAGGTCCGTGAGTGGGCGTGCGAGTGCAGCAAAGTCTTTTACGAACCGCTGAAAGTAAGAGCATAGGCCCACCAAAACTCCAAACATCATTGATGGAGTGCGGAACGGGAAAGTTTGTTACTGCGCGTACTTTTGCCGAGTCTGGCCGTACACCGGAAGCGTCAACAAGGTGGCCCAACACAGTAATTTGACGAAGAACGAAGCGGCATTTCGAGAAATTCAGCTGGAGGCCGGCATGTCGTAGCATTGATAGAATGGTCGGAAGGCGTTCAAGGTGTGCGCCGAAGGTGGGTGAGAAGATTATCGCGTCATCTAAGTAAGACTAGCACGTCGCCCATTTAAATCTTTGAAGCAGCGTGTCCATCATTCTCTCCAAGGGTATGGGGCATCGCAGAGCCCAAACGGCATGACCTTCAATTAATAAAGGGCGTCGGGGGTAACGAATGCCGTTTTCCCACGATCCATTTCTTCTACAGCGATTTGCGAGTAGCCATATTGGAGGTCGAGAGATGAAAAAAGGTGCCGCCATGAAGACAGTCAAGTGCGTCGTCAATACGTGGAAGAAGAAGATCCGTGGTTATTTTGTGGAGAGGCCAATAATCAATACAGAAACGCCAGGACCAGTCTTTCTTTTTTGCCAAGACCACTGGGGAGGCCCAATGGCTTGATGACGGTTCGACGATGTCTTTTGATAGCATGTTGTCCCCTTCTTTTTAAATCACTGCTCGTTCTGATGCGGACACGCGGTAAGGCCGACGTTGGATGGGCGCCGAGGCACCAGTGTTGATTCGGTGCTTGACTTTATTAGTCTGGCCCAAGGGACTATCTCAGATATCAAAAATGTCACCGTAAGAGGCCAAAACGCAGCAGAGAGCGCCGGCCTGATCAGAAGAAAGCTCTGGTCCAATCATATTTCGAGAGATGGCTTCGGCAGAACCAGTTAACCATGAGACTTCAGCTTGGTCCGGAACAGTTACAGTGACAACGTTTATGTCATCATCTCTTATGGCAGTGAGTTGAGCAAACGACAACTGGTAGGGCAACACTTGAAGAATGATGCCGATACTTAGGAGCGTAGGAAACACATTTGTCAACTGTGGTGGTGGTGGTGTTGGTGGTATGTGGCACTGTAAAGTTGCGCGTTAGTCGTGCGTTTGTTATCGGTGTATCGATGTAGTCTCCATCGGGAACTAGAGGGGTCGATGCCAAACAGACATATTTCACAGCTCAAGGCGGCAAGCGAACAAAAGTGGTTGGACCCAAGTGGTGGACGGGCTTTTCACAGGAATTAGAGAGCAGGGGAAGGTCGAGGCTGTGCGTGCCAGAAGAACAGTCAATTAAAGCCAAGTGTGTCGAGAAAAAATCAAGGCATACTATGAGGTCATGGGGGCAACAATCTAGAACGGCAAAAAGCACTGCGGCGTGACGACCAGCAATGTTGACACGAGCAGTGCACATTCTGACGACTTCTATAGCGCCGCCATCGGCAAAAAGAATGGCTTAACTGGTAGAGGGCGTAATGATCTTGTGAAAACGGCGGCGTAGATGTGCGCTCATAATATATAGGTGGGCGCCTGTGTCAACAAGGGCAGTAACAGGAACATTGTCGACTTTTACTTCAACGAGACTGTGGTGTGTGGGCAGCGTCAGTAGAGGGTTTTCGGGCGTCGTTAGTATTGCAGTTTCACCTCCATAAAATGTCATATCTAGTTTTCCTGCTGCGATCGTCCAGAGAAGCTCGGCGAGGAAAAGCGCCGAGGCGGCGGAAAGCGGGATTGGCGGCGTAGCGGCGATGGGGAGCGGTTGTAGCGGCGACCGGAAGAAGAGGCGTCAGTGGGGAGAGGCTCGTGAGGTGGCGGCGAGTAAAAGTTGGACGTGTAGCGGCTGGACGACCAGAAGTGGTAGGGCGAAGATAAGTAGGGTAGCTATGACGTGGCGGGTTGGACGAGCGGCGACAGCAATAACAGGAAATATGTCCAGGTTGATGACAGAAAAAGCAGATAGGCTGGTCATTAGGGGTTCGCCATTGCACAGGGTTCCGTAAGGGCAATGATGGAGGAGATAGGTGAGCACTACCTGAGGGGTGTGGGCGTACTTCAGCGTGAGTCATGGGACATGGTGACGGAAGACCGAGATGAGCGATCATGATGATATCATGATATATCATGATATAATTAAGGGACCAAACAAAGTATCTAAAACGACTTCCCAAACGAACCTTGTACTAACTTACTCCTCATAAGCGCCACGAATCAACATACTTTCCCGCCATTTCAACATAATCAGGCAAAGCAAACGACTAACTTCTATTTTCGCGAAGCCACCTCACGTGGTGTACCGCAGGGATAAAAATCTGAAGGACATTCTTGTCAGAGCAAAAACAAGCACCCCCAAATTTCAATCAGGGTGCCATCCCTGCGGGAAAGCTCGATGCAAGGTATGCCCACAGATGGTCGCAACACGTGAATCTAAAGCGAACTTCTCGGATTTCAAATTCTGCCTAACTGAAGGCCTTAATTGTGACTCCAGTAACGTGATATACATGCTGCATTGCAACATCTGCGGACAAGAATATATTGGCCAAACAGACACGCCCTTTCGGATGCGGTTAAATAAACCCCGGTACCACGCCACTTCACTGCCGAAGCTACCTTTATCAGGACATCTGCGCCTGCCAAACCACAGTCTAAATTTCCGGAGCCCTCCACTACGGCGTCTCTCATAATCATATAGTGGTTTTGGGACGTTAAAACCCCACATATCAATCAATCAAACCACAGTTCTGAAAATATCACCGTAACTCTTTCGCAGTCCGGTTTCTCAAACAGACGCGAGCGCGAACAGCGTGAGGCATATTTTATTTTCAAATTTCGAACATTATTAGCCGGCATCAACGAGGACCGCGGAAGACTGTGCTGCCTCCGAGAAGTAAGCCAGGAGGAATTTGGTGACAAAGATTGATAGCTGGAGACCATGCTTATTTTTTATGACTGACTTGCACGTGTACACTGTCCTTTTTTGTTTTTTTTTTCTCTTCTTTTTTTTTCCTTTTTCTTTTTCACATGCACTACAAAGTGGTTCTGTTCGCCTACCACTTGATGACAATTGAGGGGAAACGGACGAAGATGAAAGAGAGCCGACCGACCCATTGAGGGAAAACCCTTTCCTTACGCACGCCGCCACGGACCGCTCCCGCCACCGCGGCGACGATCTTGGGTGGCCCGACACACGCCGAGAACTGATCGGCATGGGATTAGAACCGGATGTGGACGTGCACGGACATGTAGTTTTGTTCTCAGTGTTGACAGTGGTTCTTCCTATTTTTTACTTTCTTTTTCTTTTTTTTCCTTTTACTCTTTTCGTCTTTTTTCTTCTCTCTTTTTTTCTTGTTTTCTTTTCTTTCTTTTTGTTTTAGTTCTCTCTCACTCTCGCAAACATCTTCCAAGGCGAGAGGGACGTGGCAGCAACGAAGTTGTTAATGTTACAGAGCTTGTATCGCTGAAGTGTGCGTGTTAGTGTCGCTGGTTGTAAGCGAAAAGTTGTTGCCCGTGACGAAAAATTTAGAGAATAGGGAATAAACCATAAATACGTAAATATTTTGTTCGAGTGTGAATCAAAGCCTGGTCTTCTGCGTGGCAAACAGGTGTTCTACCACAGTGCTACGCGAGTGCTTCAAACTGCTTCGAAAACAAACACTATATGAATGTCTCGTAGTCGAAGGAGCCCGCCTCTTTATTGCCTTGTAAGGGGGGCGCAATTTCTGTCCTATACTTTTGGATTGATAGAAAGGGGTGGTGCCATCTATAGTAGGTTACAACCAGATACATACATGCGCTTCCCCCCAGTACGGCAGCACGCGTGTCATTCATCTGTGCAACACAGCAATGGTTGCTGATTTCCGTTTTTACCATAAGCACCTTTTTGCTCGTATGCAAGTACTATGCATATCATAAATTAAAAGTCCATTGTCTCTTGTTAGAACAATACGTTAGAATAGTTCATTCAAAATTGAAATGAACTTTGGAGAGAAGTAAAATTGTTCGGCCGTATACTAGCGAAAGGAACACAAGCCTGTGCGGGCAAGTGATATGACTGAAATCTTAAATCTGCTTCACGTCACGTAACTAGCCGATTGCGATTTGGTAAGACTTATATGCAAATTCTGCCTGAAAGGGACGGTGTCCGCTGTGGGCGGAGCTTACATCTATTCTTAGGCTGTAGCTGACTATGAAAGCATTCGCCCCCCCCCCCCCCTAATGGGCAACCCTGCGCAAGTCTAGGCTATTGCGTTCTGCTCGTAAAGATGAAAGTCGGGTATCCTCCACGTTTTTTAAGCTATAACACGGTTCAGTAAATATTTTCTTGCGAAAGGGCACAAACGCAAAATAATTTACGCGGAAAGCATCGCAAGTACGCTCGATAAAAGACCACGTTTCCGGTCGTGGTGAGTCGCTTTATCATGCTGCAGCTCTTTCAAGTGAAAAGCAGCAAGGTGCAGTGGACCAGGTGTGTGAACGAAAAAGACATTATCCGCCATGACCAGTCATTGTACCACGCTGGAATTCCTCACAGTGGCGTAATGGCCTAAGCACTCCCACAGCCGAGCCATTACCTCATTTTGTGAAGCACAATGAGACAGGCCCTATGCTTAAATAGAGTGGCTTTTCTAGAGAATGGGTCTGTCTGGCCTTCAGACATTTGATCTGTAAAGAGCAGCGTAAACAGGGGGATTCGAATTCGAACGAATAATAAACTCCAGCGCCAGTCTGGAATCCAAGCACACTCGCTTCCATTTTGGTTTGTGCGGTCGTAATTACTGCAGTATTCTACTACAGCGAACCCTATAATCATGTTGTAGTACGTAAAACATTTTTTTTAAGTATGACACAACAGGCACCAGCCAATGTATAAGGCTGGCGCCCCTTTTACCAAAGTTTGTATATACACACTTTGGTGAAAAAGGACCCGAAATAAATTCGTCCCGTCTATATAGTTCCTACTAGCCTAATAAAATTTTTGAAATTGTTCTTTATTAATGGATTGAGAAGCCGTTCATTGAAGTATTATACTCACTCCAACAGATCCGGAGAAAATCTTTCCGGGGGTGGCATTCCCTCAAGTTCCCCAGTTGGCGTCGCATAAGGTATAATTGTGCCTTGCTGCAGGAACTCATTCTTCACATCTGTCAAGAATGAATGCGACTGTTCAATCACGTATTCAATGTGTACAGTATTCTGTTAGCTGACTATTAAAAGAAAAGATGCTGTTTTCAAGACTGTTCTCCATATATAAGTGTCACAATGTACTTTAAGGGGGCGGTAGAATGAATGGTGGCATCTACGCTTCTCGGCTGATTCTCCAGAGGGAGAATCAGGGAGCATTCAGGTGCGTGCGTCTAACACGAAGACGCGCACACATGAAGGCTCCCTGTCCAGAGGTTGGCAGGAGCGACACCGCTGTATTTAGTTTGCACTGAAGATATTAGGAGCGTCTACATTTGGATCACGTGCGTCGTAGCTTACGAAAGTGCGTAATTGCTCGCTTTTATTGCATTAAATGCACTGCTAAGCCTATATCAGTGTATGCACACCTCATACGTGCCATGGTGCAAGCGAGAAATGACATCAAAAATTGAATCGAGAAATTCCCTTTTTATATGTCTACTGCTAACCCACAAAAAATACGCACAATCGGAGTTTGCGCGGATTCACCTAACTGCGCCGTGTCTAACTCCGTAATCATGAGTTGCAATTCGTCCCCTCACGAAGTTAGACAAGGAGAGCAGGAAGGTGGGTCTTAAAATTATTCTGAAGAAAACGAAGGTAATGTACAACAACCTCGGAAGAGAACAGCACTTCGAGATAGGTAATAGTGCATTTCAAATAGTAAAATACTATGTCTACCAAGGGCAGGTAATAGCTGCGGAGCGAAACCACGAGATTGAAGTAACAAGAATAAGAGTGAGGTGGAGCACATTTGGCAAGCAATCTCAAATAATGACAGGTATTTTGCCACTATCCCTCAAGAGGAAGGTATATAACAGCGGTATCTTGCCGGTACATAGCTACGGAGCAGATAGCTGGAGACTTACAAAGAGGGTTCAGCTTAAATTGAGGATGACGCAGCGAGCAATGGAAAGAAAAATGGTAGGTGTAACCTTAAGAGAGAAGAAGAGAGCAGAGTGGATTCGGGAACAAAGGTGTGTTAAGGATATCATAGTTGAAATCAAGAAGAGGAAATGGACATGGGCCGGGCATGTAGCGCGTAGACAGGATAACCGCTGGTCATTAAGGGTAACTGACTGGATTCCCAGAGAAGGGAAGCGGGTTAGGGGGAGACAGAAGGTTAGGTGGGCAGATGAGATTAGGAAGTTTGCCGGTATAAATTGGCAGCAGCAAGTACAGGACCGGGTTAACTGGCGGAACATGGAAGAGGCCTTTGTTCTGCAGTGGACGTAGTCAGGCTGATGATGATGATGATGATGATGATGATGATGATGATGACACCGACGCTTCTTTTGGCCAGGGCTTGCACGCTCAGTCAGAAGACACGTTGCGGCTTGTGAGAAATGTCAGCGCCGCAAGACACCATCGACACTTCCCGCCGAACGCCTCCAACCACTTCACATTCCGTCAGAACCATCTTACCACGTTGGACGGGCATGTAGCGCGTAGACAGGATAACCGCTGGTCATTAAGGGTAGCTGACTGGATTCGCAGAGAAGGCAAACGGGTTAGGGGGAGAGAGAAGGTTAGGTGGGCAGATGAGATTAAGAAGTTTGCTGGTATAAATTGGCAGCAGCAAGCACAGGACCGGGTAAACTGGCGGAACATGGGAGAGGCCTTTGTCCTGCAGTGGACGTAGTCAGGCTGGTGATGATGATGACCTAACTGCTCACTGAATATTGTGCAGCCTGAAAACAGCAATTTTTGCCTCGCCACATCATAATTGACTCCTGGCGAACTACAAAGAGTGGAGAAGTATCAAAACAGCGATGAAAGCATACGCTCGTTCTTTCGGCAGTCTCCACAATATTCAGAATACTGAGTCTCATATCAGTCCACATGCACTCGATTGTTTCACGAGAAATCCGAGGAGAAGTAACTTTGCCACAACACGTATACTATACTGGTGACAACTTAGTTTTATCGCACCAAATTTGTGGAGGATGATAATGCTTTTTGAAAGGGTCATCTTGTTTTAAGCGCGTGATTTCACGCTTACTGTTCATCGCTTATGCAAGCTCCGAGTGCCCATATACCAGAACCAGGAGACTGACCCAGAGAGCCTAGCTGAAGGAACGAATTTACCTCCATGTCACGAACTCTCGGTCTAATACTTTCCCCTATACCTTCCTTGGCTTTTTGTCTGTTAGACCTCATTGTTGTGTAAAACAGAAAAACTAGCCCTTAAGTGTGCACTTCTTTTATTAATACACATTATATATATATAAGCGCAAGTAATGCAATTAGGTCACGTCTCTGCGCCCATTAACAATATCTGTGAAAGCTCCCTTAGAACAGCCGCTATTTGTACGCGGTTATGTACGCCGTGCATGTGCCGTCCAACTACGACTGACCTGAAATATTTTCGAGACCCCATACTGTCGAAAAGGTCAAATTTACGTTGCGCATTTGTTTCACCGACGGTAACCGTTCGGTACAGAGGATGTTTTTTTTTTTCAAGCTCTCCCGACAAGCATGAAAAGGGTCTGTGCGAGCAGTTTTCAGATTCTTTCCCCCCTCCCCTCTGTACTCACGACCTCCTGCTTCGGTGTACTTTTGGCGGTGTATTTTAGCTCCCAAATAATATGACTGTTAGCATCTCCGAGGCCAAGTTCTCGTTAATTAACCAGCTGTATGGACCACGCACATTTGCTGATTTTCACAGTACAAAAGTACTTTCAAGCACATCTAACATCAGATAACGTGTGTAATAATGGCGAGACTACAAAGCCTCACTGTGCCAATCGAGTATTTTTTATAATTTTTATACCCATCGCAATCATTCTAACAGCTCAACCTCAAGTAAATAAATCTGATCTCAAACAAGGGCTTGAATATCTAAACTTCAGTACTTTGGCGTGTCATCTTTCGAAGGTTATGACAGCATGTGCTAGACGAGGATTGAAAGGGGCAGGATTACAGAAAGCCAGATTCAAATAGCGCAGGGTGCATTGGCAGATCCAGAGGGGGAGGGGTGGTAGGGGGGCGATCGCGTCTCCTTCCCCTCAAAAAATCTCTCAGTGCTCTCCTCCTCAGTTCAGGGATCCACATCCTATCACCAATTATACAGGATAAATGAGTAAACCCATTGTGAGTACACATTAACGGTATTTGTGCCATAAAGTGGTTCTTCTGCTAGTAAAAACCAAAAGAATGATCACGACCGCCTCTACGGTTGACCACCCGCCCCAATAGATGAATGGCTGGATCCGCCCTTGACCGGAGGAGCCGAAGCGCATAGCAGTTCTTGCGCGCAGGGTGCTGCACTTTCAGTACTAATCGACTGCAACGCCGTCGCTACGGGAAAGGCGGAAGGCATCAGGTGACGAGAAGCGGTCACGCCACTCAACAGTTCTGGTACACTAACAGTGTGCATCACCGTGGCGACGATAACATGAAAAAAAAACAGGCCTCAACGCCCGCCTCTAAGGTTGACCACCCGCCTCATGAAATGAGTGGCTGGATCCGCCCTTGACTGGACGAGCCCAAAAGCATAGCAGTTCTTGCGTGCAGAGCGCTGCACTTTCAGCACTAATCAACTGCAGCGCCGCCGCTACGGGCAACGCGGAAGGCATTAGGCGACGAGAGGCGGTCACGCCGCTCAACAGTTCTGGTACTCTACCAGTGTGCATCACCATGACGATGACAACATAAAAAAAACAGGCCTCAACGCACGCCTGTACGGTTGACTACCCGCCTCATAAAATGAGTGGCTGGATCCGCCCCTGACCGAAGGAGCCAAAGCGCATAGCAGTTCTTGGGCGCAGAGCGCTGCACTTGCAGTACTAACAGACCGCAGCGCCACCACTACAGGCAACGCGGAAGGCATCAGGTGACGAAAGGCGGTGACGCCACTCAACAGCTCTGGTACACTTACAGTGTGCATCATCGTGGCGACGACAACATGAAAAACCAGGCAGCACATGCGTCGTTTTATTAGTTCACTAAAAGATTGCGCACATGTGCATGCACATGGTAAAACGCCAATGTAACGCACATTCGAGAAAAACAGGGGCCAGTTTTGTGGAAACAAACAAGGTTGATCCTTCTGTCACAGGAATCGGTAAAACGCGAAAGTAGAATGTGACCTTAGAGATGTGGATTAATGTTTACTTTTCAATATATGAAAGAGCTTGCGCAACGTCTATTGGTGTTTGACAGCTTTAGCGCTGCTTGCTTTTCATTCATTGTTCATGTAACCAGTTAGGGCCAAAACCTCATAAGCGCGAAAATGCACGCGACCGCGACGATGCGATGCGACGTAGATCGTCTTTGCGCGATCAGTCGCTAGCGCAGGCAAACCTCATTCACGCGACTGCTTCGGCGAGCGAATCCCACTGTTGCTGGCATGAGGCCGTCTACTCGCGCCAAGAAAACCGCGTAGCGAGCGGTATGCAATTTAAAAATAGGATATGTTGTTGTGTAATGGAACGGAAAGTGTTTATTATGCCTTGCAGCACTTTTATATGCACATGCGTAATAAACATTGCGTTATTTTTTTTTGTTGCGAATACGTGACTCGGGCAGGGTCAGGTGCACCTATGTAGTCTTTGTCTTTTCCGGTTTTTCGCTATTGGCTGCTTGAGCCCAGCACTTCCGGGTGATGAGCGACGGTTTCCAAATCTGGAGAACCGAGCGATCGCGCGAAAACGAGCACGCGACACGTCGCGCGAACGCCCCGTTTCGTCGCTCAAAAGCGTCGCTCGTCGCTGTCGCGTGCATTTTCGCGCTTATGAGCTTTGGCCCTTAGTCATACAACTCCATCGCGATGACTAACGTGCATCATTGATGAAATAAACAAATCATTGTGGTCACAGATGCTTGTGGTAACTCTG
>WOVY01001189.1:0-20943 GCA_013436015.1 Rhipicephalus annulatus
GGAAGGCAGAGTTGGTATCAGTTGATTTACAGTGTGAAAATGAAAAGTGCGAAGGACCGTGCCTCGCAAGTAAGCTCCGTGAGCATGAGCAGAGAAGTAGCAGATGAGGATGCTCATGCGCTGCATTTCCAAATCTCACCAGCACTAATGCTTGACGGACTGCTGGCCACGCACTAGCGTGTTCTTTCTGAAACAGAACTTTGGCCCTGTAAGCAAGTTCTTGAAGGGCATAAGTAAAACGTCAAATGGGCCCCCTAAATGCACCCATCCTTGAACCATTGGGCTTATGAATTAGTGCCCTTTTCAAAATACAACTATTCTTTTCAAATACAACTATTCAAAATACATCTATTCTAAATACAACAGTGCACGAAGTTTAAAAATGGGAAAAAAGTCTTTAAATGTCCCCTTTGTACATAGTGTTCTTGTGATGTCACTTCTGCCGTTGTCTCCCTCTCTCGCCATGCCCAAGTAACTCCCTGGGTACCTACGGCAGTTCACGTGCTGCAGTGCGGTTTGTTGGGGGCTCGTCATCTGTTGCTGTGAACGATGTGGAAGCATTGTGGTTTTTTGTTGTCTTACTTTAACGAGCTCATCGGATTAGGAAGGCCTCGCTCGTTCACTCGATACAAGATCAGATAATCATGATGTGCAACACATACACCAGCCACGGCGTACACCGGCTGCCCGCCACAACCTATGAGGGCCTATTATCTTGCTTTCACTACGAATTGCCTGGCCCAAAAACAAGTGAAAGCTCAAAATCTCTCGAGCCGCAATTTTAAGAGTGGATGTGCGAAGCGCAGCTGCTCCCATCGAAAACTAGTCGTGCAGAGCTAGGCAAGTTTACAAGAGATATAATATTATAAATATATTGTCACGGCCTACGCCACCAAAGTAGCAATGCCCCCCAAGTGTTTTAAACAATGCTGATGTTGAGCTTGAGCCTCTTTGATTGCAATTTGTGGAAATAGTCGAGGAAAATATTATACAAGGCAGATAGCGACTTTGCGTGGTGTGTGCCGCCGGTAATGCCAGTCATCACTTTATTTTTCGCGTATGCTTTGATACACTTTTCACTTTGTATTTTGCTTTTGTTGTACGCTATTGTACAGTGGAGTCACTGAACATGATAGAGACCGTGTATAGAATAATTGACTAATTAAAAAAAATCCTGACGCCCAACTTGAACCGATCGGCTATACTTCAAAGTGAACTAATATTGTTTCTCATTCTTTATAGTTTGTTTCAATGCAATACCAAATCTCCGCGATCGCCATCACGATTTTAACCGCCTTCCTCGCCATCATGGTTTTAACTGCAGACAAGTTTGTATGTACAGTATCTTGGTAAGCTATATCTGTTTGCAGGTAAATACTTCGCTATGGCACTTACCCGTAATGAAGTTGCACCTGAAGATGCAAATATTGCAAAGTTTCTTCAAGTAGCTTTTGTTAATCTGCACCAGCCACATACGCTGGTACTTTTAGGAAAATCAGAATGTGCGTTCTCAATTTTAGGTTATAACTTTCAGCGAAGAAACACCCTAAGCTCTGCTTCCTCTGCGTGGACTACTAAATCAACTTGCCTCACTAGCAGCTCATAATTCCTCAAATTTGCATCGTGAGGCAAAACTAAACGGGTGCAAGCACAAGGAGACAACATGGCAGTTGTAGGCGATAGATTCGGTTGGTGCCCGGGCATGGTGGTGGCGCATTTCGGAAGTGACGAAAAGGTGCTGCGAGATGCACGTGCACACTTTGTATAGTTGCTGTATTGGACAGCAAACTTTTTTTCTTATCTGGGCAGTTTTACCAAAGGAAGCTTCGTCATATGGCGTGATAAATGAAGCGAATCCTCAGGTTGAACCACATCATAGCCTCGCTGTGCTTCTGTACTTTTTTGCTCAAAATTTATTTGTACATATAAGTGACAACTTGCCAGTAATAAGGCAGCACTCGTTTCTTTACCATATGATCATCTCCGGAGTGCGGCTGCCTCAATATTTCAAATTCTAAGCATTTACACCATTGTATGTTAACTTTTGCTTTAAAGTGAGACAAGCCACATGTGTATCGTAGATCAAGAAGCATGCCAGTTTTACGTACTTGCAAGGTAAACATCAGAAATGCACAGTTGATCAAAAATACTAGTTTAATGGTGCATCTACATAGCAGAGCCCCTGTGGCACCTCGGGAACAAGATAATGCCACATATGTTACAACAGATAATGAAAAAAGACAGGGGACGTGCCGTGAACAAGTAGAAACAAAAATAAAATGGCATGTGGCAGCGAGCGAAGGCGGCAAGGGGGGGGAGCCCGTGGGACTGCAGCGGATGAACGTAGGGTGTGTGTTTAATATGTGGAAGAAAAAAAATTCAAAATTTTGGCGACTGAAATGAGGGTGACTTAGTGAGTGCGCTCATGACAAGAGTAAACACGGTTATTATTTTTTTTCAAATCTCTTTTGAAAGCCACGAAAAATCTGTATGTGGTGCAGCCTAACAGAAGGTCCGTGAAGGCAAATTATGAATTCGTCGTAGTACAAAGGCCTTTTTTTTCATGCGCACCATCCCCGCCGCGGTGGTCTAGTGGCTAAGGTACTCGGCTGCTGACCCACAGGGGGCGGGTTCGAATCCCGGCTGCGGCGGCTGCATTTCCAATGGAAGCGGAAATGTTGTAGGCCCGTGTGCTCAGATTTAGGTGCAGGTTAAAGAACCCGAGGTGGTCTAAATTTCCGGAGCCCTCCATTACGGCGTCTCTCATAATCATATAGTGGTTTTGGGACGTTAAACCCCACATATCAATCAATCATGCGCACCATAAATAGTGCTCAAAATTTAATTGCATATGTTGTTTTCATCCTCGCTGTATTTCGTGCTGTTTATGATGTAAAAAAAAGCACGCTGAAGTGGTGCTGCTTTTGGGCAACAGTTGAAATGGCGGGGTGCATGAATGCGGAATACTGCCGCTTACACTCAAATCACTCTTGTGGTCACCTCCCACTGTTTGCAGCATGTGTTGTGTATACACAGCTGCATATTTCCTAGCTAGAAAAATTTGATTTTAGGTGTTTCACGCCATTTTTCATGTAACTATTCCACAATTACACACACTGATCAGCAGGCTTTCAATTGCGCTGAATGACACAGGTGCAATAAAATTAATAGTAGATACTTTCAAGAAACCGTATGTAAAGGCCGAAGCTTCATGCGTACATACATACACACACACCATATTGTTTTTTGTACTTCATGAAAGCTGCGAAGGTCTCATGTGCCTCCAAGCGTAACCTGTCTTATTTATTCTCCATCACCGCAAAAGTTTTGTGAGTTTCAAATAAAAGTACTTTCTGCATGGCCACGTTTGGGTAATTTTTTGTGTAGGTGTTATTTGAGCAGCCTACAGTGTTTACTTCATAAGCCTGTATGTATATGTTGCATTATAAGGATGCAGAATGTGTGTGGCTGTACAATATAGATGAAGTGTAAAAATTGTTTCTATTGTAGTGTTCTTGCAACCAATCTTACCCCCGTATTCTAGAACGTCCCTCCACTCAACGCTTCACCTTCACTTGAGATGGCTGGTGGGAGCGCCGTCTCTAAGCAGAGAAAGTCGCTGCATGTCAGCAATAATCTGCTGTGATTCTCAAGTAGCGCAGCGTCGCTTTCAAACGAGCAGCGGCACAGTGCTCAACTCTGTCAAGTGAAGGGTGAAAGTCGAGTCGGGGAGCGTTTATGAATATGGGGGTTAGTTTTGTTGTCTTGTTAACCTGCCATTAACACTGGATTGATGCTACTTTGCTCTAGCTGTACAGTGCTCTCCAAGGCTCAAGGAGGCACTGCACGGGGAAGGCTCGGAGCAAACCATGAGTGAGTTTCCTTTCATTGTTACACTATGCACGTAATAAGTGATAGACTTTAATGTATGCTATTTGTATTGTGCAAGTTTTTGGGGACATACAACTTCCAACACTTATATGTTCTGACGAAGATCACGCAAGAATGAGAGAAGCTTGTGCAAAAATTATGCAAGAGTGTAAGAAGCTTTTGCAGAAGTCTGTGAAATGAAGTTTTGAAAATTTGTGGCAATGTGTCATTGTACAGTGGTCAACAGTCTTGCTCAGCATGCTTGACTGCAGGGCTCCCGTCTGCACAGGCGCATCTACGGAGTGCCTGATGCATGATGGGCCAACTGTCAGCCTGCACACTGGTGCCTCTTATCCCCGTTTGTCTGTTACATCAGTGTCTCTTGTAAAGGGGATCAACTGTGCTACCTTTTTTTTTCGAATGTAATGAGTTCTTTTTCCAGATTATTGTTGTTTTAAGGTAGAGCCTCACATTTCTATCAAATACTTAAGATTCAATTTTTCCTTCTAGATGCTATGAAGTCACTCCTTGTGTTACAATAGAGTGAACACTGTTATGAGAAAAGCTACTTTATGGAGTTAACTCACTCCATATTGACTTAACACACAGAGTTGGTGAAAACTACACTCCATTCCAGCTGCATTAGGAATAATGTTCATTTGCATATTTCTGTTTCTTTTGTTTGTTTGTTGGCTGGAGGTTTGGAGTATAGGGTGGCCAGAGGGCACTGTGTAGTCTTTCTTCATCTTCCCAATTTTGTGAACATCAATTGATAGCCGTATGGGAAGCAGCCAGCATGCTGAAACAGCGGTGCAAGCATGCAAGATGTTCACCATTGCATGCAGTCAGTTGCTGTGAGCAACCCACTGCATACAATTAACTGCGAGTGGTGAACTAACGCTGCACTATGTGTGCCTCCTGGAAAGCTGCAATGGTAAAGTGCCACAATCGTATAGTAACATGGATAAAATCGCAATTTGTTTGTTGAATAATTTTGCAATAGAATCAATGGAGCTTTGGATAAATTTGTGTATCTGCCTGGTTCATCAAAGCTACAGAGTCAAATGCGGTATGTACTCGCGTATTATGTGTACTTTTTTTGTCGATCCGGTTATGTGCGAAGCTAGTAGGAATCGCTGGCCTAAAAGCCCAACTGGGAATGGGAATATATGTTGCAGGCGCTGTCACAGCTGTCTCAAAGTGGATTGTCATTTGTTTGCGAAGCCTGTTCAAATGCCCCCATTTTCTTGAAGTTCTTCCGAACATTGCTCACAAAAACCAGTTCCCACGACAAGGTTATACCAGAGAACATAAGTACTCTCCAATAATTGTCGGGAACCCAACGCAAAGTAAGATGCAGACAAGGAAGCGCGATGCCAACACAGTGCTCTGTGTGTCGCCCTTCATGTGTGTGTATCCCCATTCCTTGTCCCAGTCTTCTATTGCGTTGTGTTCCCTCCGATATCTAACCAACACACCCAAGCTTCTATGCTAAGTCTTATTCAACGCACTCTTCTGCTGGCTCCCATACTGAATATTGCATGTCGAAGAACTCCACGCTGATGTGCTTAGGGGTAGCACGGTTTCAGTTTTCTTCGGTAAGCTTTATAACAGCAATCTGCCTCGTATATAATTATTGTAGCCTATTACAAGGAACGGTAAAAACGCAATGGCCAGATGGCGAAACCAAAAAAAAAAGAAAATGAGTGCGAAAACCTGCCTCATCTAGTTGATGTGACAGGTCCTTGCACGCGTTCAATATCTGTGCTGTGTCTCGGGAATACATTCTTGCCGTGGAAGAGGTGGGAAGATAGGAGGCAAACCTTTAGGCATTTCGGACTACACATAAACAAGTTTAGGTTTTCAAGTTCAATATTCTAGGGAAAGCATAAAAGTTCATGGAAGAAGGAACCTTGGACTCAGCCCATTTTGTGTAAGACTGCACTCGCCTGCTCGACAAGAGATGTGCCTGACCAGAGCATCATGAAGTCAAATGTGTCTGTGTGTGTGCTGGCAAGGTGGCTCGGGCTGGTTGGGGAGGGCAAAGTATGCGAGCAAAAAGTTTCTTGTAGTAAAGCAGGCTGGCTAATTATACTGGTGAGCAAATTATGTGAGGATGCAAATTGTGCGAGTAAATATAGTATGTACTCTTGGATGTTTCAGCTCTGTTGCTACGGATCCTGTGGATCGAACTTGGCATCCGGCAGCAACAAAGAGAGGTTCTGCAGGAGGTGCGACAGCTGAAGCTCGAGGTACGGCTCTTGTCCGTGCCTCAGCACGCCCAGCCAGCACAGCCCCCTTCTGACCTTCCCCGGCTGCCTGCTGGTACAATTGGAGACGTGGAGGCAGCAGAGGCAGCTGTGCAGAGTGAAGCTGTGGCTGCGGCTTTGGTGTGTATTTCTTGATTTTTAATATGCCTATGTAACATGTAGAAATTTAGTACTGCTTTAAGATACTGTGTTTCGTGAAACAAGCTAGCCAGGTAATCTCATGAGCCACTGTATTACAGTCGAATATGAATAATTCGTACTCAAAGAGGCCAGAAAATTTGTTCAAATTAAAAGAAGTTCAAAATAATGAAAGTTATCGTAATTACTTGAATCTAACACGCACCTTTTTTCCGGTTAAGAGAGTTCATGAATCGCATGCGCATAGAATCAAGTACGAAAAAAAAATGAATATGGTCATTCTATTGCCATCGCCACTTACAAAATGGCCGCCCCTACGTGCGTCGGCATGGCGCGTCGGTCATTTCTGCCTATGTGTTTCTCATGTGCGGTACTTCATACGTGTGCTGAGGAGTTCGTCATCTTGTAGTACATTAGCATCGACGGCATGGTAGGGCCGACTCCAAAAATTCGACGAGTGCACCACAATGCCGCTTCTAAAAGAAAAGTCATTGCGTGTGCCGGAACGGACAGAAATCGGGCCGCATCGCGGTCATTCGAAGTTCCTGAAACGTGCGTGCGGGACTGGCGGAAACAAAAGCAGGATATTGTCGACAGCAAAGATTCACGCAAAGGCTTCAGTGGACCACAGCAGGGTCGGTTTCCACAAATTGAAGAGCTGCTCGGTGAGTATGTGATTAAGCAGTGAGCGGCACAGCGGCCCGTGACGACAGAACTGCTCCAAGTGCAGGCTATGCAGTTAGCCTTAGAAAAAGGGCTAATGCAGAGCCATTTTAAAGCGAGCAGGTGCTGGCTAACGAACTTTATGACGAGAAAAGGCTTTTCCCTCCGAAGGCGAACGGGCATATGCCGGAAGTTGCCCGAGGAGTACGAGGAAAAGCTTCAGAGTCTTCAGCGGTTCCTCCTAAACTTGCGGCACAACAACGGCTACCTGCTTGGGCAAATCGGGAATGCCGATCACACGCCTCTTTACTTCAACATGCCTGGCACCACAACCGTCTAGGAGAAAGGGGCGAAGCAAGTTTGTGTACTGACATCGGGCGACGGTAAAACTAGAGTGACAGCAATGCTCCGTTGCACGTCAGATAGGCATAAGCTTCCCCCGTACTTCATATTTAAACGGAAGACGCTCTCAAAAATTGTCGTTTTCCCGAGTGGTGTGATCAAGCGGGCCAACGTGAAAAAAGGGTGCGCGTTGCAACCGATGTCTTGTTTTTTTTTTGTCGTGGAAACCAGGCGCGCATTACAATCGAGGGCGCGGTAGAATAGAGTAAACATGGTAATTGAGCGGAGGGCTCACCATGCAGTGATGCATGTGCATGGAGAAGTTTTATTCACAAATTACAGGACATCCGTCATTAATTAAAGTAGTCAATACATGTCTGTACACGTTGGCCTTGCAACGAGTCAACAAGTTTTGCGTGCAGTTTGCAAAGCATTTGTACTTCGGCTTCAGTACTCTCCTGGCAATAGAAGTTGCGCGCGGCAATGTCCAGTGCTGACAATCTTTGAAGACAACTGTGTTTCCACTGTTACCATCTGCGCTGCAGCCGGAGCGTGGCCAGCACATGATGAGAAAGGAGGAGCGTCTTCACCTGGAGAAAAGCAGATAGGCATTCGAGAGAGAAACACTCCGCGGCAGCTTTTTTTTTTCTCTTCATGCGCGGTGTTGAAAGGAGAAGAGTCTCTACATAGCAGGAACGAAAAACAGGGAAGTGTGACACCGGCGCGTTGCAGATCGGCATGAGAGAGAGCCCACTCTCTGCGACAGCTTTTTTTCCCCTCTTTCTCTTCGTGCGCAGTGTTAAGAGGAGAAGGGTCTCTACGTGGCAGGGACGGAAAAAGCCGAAGCGTGGCACAGGAATGTCGCAGATGGGCATTTGGCAAACATTCCACCGCAGTCTTTTCTTTCCTTTTCTTCATTTTCTTCTTTAAGCACAGCGATGAGGTGTCTGAAGTGCCACCGCAGGATTGGGCGGGGTGCTGAGAGCATTTTCGGAGCGCGGTATAGCTTTGATAGGACCACAGCGTCAGTTCGAATTAAGTGTGTTGGAATTAATGAGATTCAACTGTATTTACTATAGTCTGTGAAGTTCGAGTGAACTGTCCTAAGCTAGCAGACGATGTAGGCGGCATCGTGTGTTTGATGGGCAGTGACTAGCAATAGCCTGCTTAAAACAGACATTCAGTAATTTTGTTCATTTATCACCCTATTTCGTGTCCGCTGCGGCTCTCTCTACTTTGAGCTACAGTTCACCCTGCCTTGTGTTAGCCGATTTCTTACTTTTTTAAAAATCTAACATGCACCCCATTTCGCAGGGTGAAGAAAAATGCACCTTTGTTTATTGTGATGAGATTTCTAAAGCGACATGCCTCTTTGTTGGCTATCACAGAAAAATATAAACAGCAAATGGTGCGACCATCTAGTGCAACCTTTATTTTTCTATCAGTTTCATCTATGACCAAGATTTGGTCGCTCTAAGGTTGCCTCTTAGTACGTCTTGATCATGTTCATTTATCTTGTTGTGCTCTGCTTACAATGCATTGATTAAAAACATGTCCTAGCTTCTTTTTGAATTCCACATATTTTATCGTTTTTCACCTGTAGAAGCTACTCCTGGTCAACATTCAGACAAAGACATTGTAACCTCAAAGAAACGTGTATTGGAATTTGAGCACTATACAAAGTAATTATACTATTTCATAGCTAGAATCAATATTTATCAAGGGTTATAACAGTGTTGTATTTGATTTCATAACAGCAAAACGTATTCAGAGAAGGACTCTGAAAGGTTCTCACACTGAGTGTGAGAGGGCTGATGTGGAAACCATTTTAGGTCAAGTGGGTTGAAGTTAGCGTAAAAAAACAATGAAATGTTGTGATGCCCGAAAATTCAAGTTGTTGTTTTCAGTGTCCTCTTCTTGCAGATATTTATCATGAAAACATTTCGATGTGCTGTTGCGTTTACCCCATCTATGCTTCTTGCATTTTTTTACAGCGCAAGCACCTCCTGCAGATTGGGGGACGTGGCCTCCGAGAAATTGGTGTGAATGCCATGAAGGCTGTATTGGCACATGACGTGCAAATGCTGTACAGCCTTCATGGCAGAAAAGGGAAAAGGGCCTTTGTGAACCTGAGGCTCTGTAGATTAGTGACAGGTTTAACTTGTTCATTGTTTTATGTGTGTGTACCCATGTGTATTCTCTGTACTGCAGTGCTTCATGTGTACTATGGTATTTCTGTTCTTGTATGCAGATGTCATCTGCCAAAAAGCAGGGTGCGACCAGGCGGAGGCCCTCAACTTTATTAAGAGGTGGCTGCCAGGGTCTGGTGATCGCTGTGGGGGCAGGAAGCGGCGCTTCAGAGAAGCATTTGTTGTGGAGCAGCCCGATGATTCCTACTCTCAGAGTCAAGATTATCGGCTGCTCGCGGCAGCTGGCTTCCTGCCCAGCCACAGCAGCCAGGGCCTTGACAGCACCACTGCCACTGTGCCCCCAACGCAACCTGACCTGCAGTAGAGCGGGCCTTTTTTAGTTGTGTATATATATTTTTCAATGTATACATTTTTTGTTGTACCAAATAAATAAAAAAAAGAATAAATGGTCTGCAGACTGTCGGTGGTGCACTGTTCGGCTAGCTTATGCTGATTTGGAAGCACCATCACCATGTTTTAGTTACAAAAAAATGCTCTAAACTGTATGAATATTCTCGATTATCATGTGGGGGACATATGTGGGGATTGCAAGTGGGGGACACACGCTTTCAGCATTTACTTCCTAACGACTTTTTTCGATCTGCTGTACCAAATACCAGTACCAAATAAAGCACTCCCTATTGCAAAAAATAAATTGGTAAAAAAAATAAACTACACTTCTAGTGTTAGCAAAGGGAATGACGTATGAAAGATGAAATAGATCGAGTAACTGTTTTCAGTTCTCAGCATTCAATTTTCTGTTGCCCCAAGTATACAGGGCTGCAAAACTACAAGAGCGGGTCATCGAGGCTTATTGTTTAAATCTTCCGGTAAGAAAAATTCTCTACTAATGATGGTTACATAATGGCAAGCCAATCAGTAGCCAATATTCGTCGTGCAGGAAACATCGGTGTAATAACGGCCTTTCATTGGCTGCAATGTGGCCCTGGATTGGTCCAATGTCGGCCGTACATCCGTAGCCAATATTCGTCGTGCAGCGAACATCGGCGTAAAAATGGCATGTGATTGGCTGAAATATGGCCCAATGTTGGCCGAACATTGGCAGCTTTGTCGGCAATACGATGGGCCTTCGTCGGCCCAATGTTGGTTGCATACTGGCTAAAACATCTGCAAAACGTCGGCCCATCATTGGCTTGAACGTCGGCCCGACATTGGAAGAAGTTGCACTTCCGACGTCGGCCCGACGTCGGTGCCGATGTTAGCCGATGTTGGTCCAAGATTGGTCCAACGGCAGCGTGCTGCCTGGGAACTGTTCAAGGCGGCGAATCGGTCGTATATTTAAATCCAGCTTTCCTGGTCCTCGCCTGACGATTCTTAAAACGTTGGAGGTTTCTTCAGCTGCCGGATAACAACAGGGGTAGGCTGCACGGGAACGTTCATTGTTGAAGCCGGGATCCGGGGCTCCCTGGCTCCTTCAGAAAGGGGCCCATACTCTGGTTGCGTTCCCCTCTGTCTGCGGCTTGTTCGCTGCTCAGAGTTGACTTCGGTGTCTTCCTTGCCGCTTGTGCTGGGTTCGCGGCTTGAAGGGGGTGTCCGGAACATTGAAGAAGCAGCACCTGCACTACATGTCATGGCGTCGTGACGTCAACGAAGAAGCAGAGAGTACGTTGGAGAGTAAACTGCTTATTTTGGCGAAGCTGTCTTCGGTAAACAGAAAGTCGGATCACGGTAGCAGACTTGCACTAATAACGGTAAACGGAGCGTCGGTCGTCGATCAACTGACAAGTGGTGAAGCGTGTTGGCATTTATACACTTGCCATCGAATATTCTACTGTTATCGCTGGCGGCAACGTAGGTTCCAGAATAACCTGTAATGTTCACAAAGTGGGCGTAATCCTAACAAAATATTCTACTGCCATCGCGAAGCTTGTCGAACGGTGAACTGTAGGCATGGTTTGCGCTAAGAATTGCTGGCCGTGAAACGGCGCAATAACAAAACTTGAGGACGGCATGTAGAAATAATGACCATGCTATCTATCGTACCCGCGATGAAATATTGAGAGCAACCGTAGCTTTATGAAACAACCATTTATGGGCACTGTGCTGTCGAATGGCACAGCAGACTAAATAGAATACTACGTTTGACTTTAAAAATCTATCTTATTACCTGAACATGAATTCTCAGTGAGACGCCTTTAAGAAGTTGTTAATACCGAACTTCAATGATCTCCTAATGAAAGCCATTGTCATGAAATACTTCTGGTCCAACGACTAACAGGTTCCATATGTCACTTTACGGTCCAAAGGCCATTACTGGAGGCCACGATGTTCAACAAGGTATACACTTGAACAAGAGCCCACATTGTTCCAGTGTATTTTAATGTACTACCCCACCCCTCGGCATCTTTCGAGTAAAAAGAAAATTCAAAAAAGTGCTACTGCGTATTTGTCTATAATGTTATTGCATGTGGTAGGTTATTTTTCTTCAGGAATATATTTGCTTGAGATCTTTGCCTAAATACTTTGCTTAAAAATCTGCTGTATTTAGTTTTTGCTCATTTTGCTCGTTTTTACGGACACTGTGTTTTTCGTATTTCGATAGTAATTCGATAGGGTTCTCATATGCCGAAGCGCAAGTGTTCTCATGGCGCTAAAAACGTCGAAGCACTCCCGCAGAGGAAGTACGTAGGAGCTTCATATAAAGAAACTCATGATTATGATTTCGATTTTGCTGCTGTGCACCTTGAAACAGGGGGGCGAAGGTGCATAGGCAATAGTGTGTTGATACCCTTTACTGGATAAATGTGAGATGGCTTCTGCGGCTCCCTCGGTTAAGATATTTTGCATCCCTTCAAATGTCTTCCCCCTATTTTGCCGTCTTTTAAATATCAACAGATAAGTAAGACACATCAAGTCTTGGAACATTATATAAGTGGTAAATTAAAGCTGCTTTTTATAGATCAACACTTTCACACTACGTGTATCGGTTCCTTTATAGAAACACTCAATAAAAAAGTTTATTTTCTTTGTGCCGACCCTGTTTCGTTTCACTGGATTAATTACCAGTCAGTTTAACTTTTGCCTCTTCAGTAAACAGGAACGACAGTTTTTTTTTAAATTGTCCCATATTTGCATGTTACACTGCAGATGTCGTAGAAATACGATAGTTTTGCGTCCAGAGAGTGAACAAAACGGTTATTTCTTGTTCTGCGCGAGAAAATCGATGAATGGTATTCTCTAGGCGCTGCGTAAGAGTGCCTTGAGCGTGCAGCGGAGGCGAACGAGCACATCAGTGCACGTCACACGTGAGACATGATCGCTATCGGGCAGTAATCTTGGAAAACGAAACGCGCGCGCCCTTCCCGTCCGTATCGAAGGTGATCAGGCGTAGAACACAAGGCGACGGGTAAGTGCCACTACCGTGTCGTCTTAGCAAAGCGTTGGAAACACTTGCCTTTTCGTGCAAGCGTTTCATGATCAGCGCATTGTTATAAACTCTATGACCCTTAGAATTACGTATGCCTTCTCAAGTTAGAGACGCACATACAAAATATTTACGTGTTGTTATGGTGTCTCAGATATGCACAATTATTGCTGTTTAATGAACAATCGCACAAGTGTGAACGCTGAATCTTGAGCAATATTGGTAGGCACTGCGGATGAGGTCAGCTCTTTGGGGTATCATCTGGTGCTGTTAAGGGTACCGTTAAGGGTGGACAAATAGACAAATGTACAGACAGACAGTCAGATAGACAGACAGAGAGACCAAAATGTTTGCGTCGAAGGTCCCCAAAAATGTCTATCGTCTTTAAAACAAAATTTTATAGCCACATTGGCCTAGCGGCCAGCGGAAATGAAAAAAAGGCAAGAGCGCATTGCGCGTGTATTCGAAGTGGCAAAGGAGGGCTCCCACGGCAATCTTCCTCCTCAATCTTTTGTCCTTTACCTCTATTTGGTAACCTCAGCAGTGACGTCATGAAAGAAATTTTCTGTTCATGATTTATTTCTAGTACGATTCCCATTAACCGCCAGTGGTAAAAGCGGCGCGGCCGCTGCCGGGAACGAATACATGGGACGTATAGCGAATTTACACCCCGTGGTAGTTTTGTCAGAATTATCTAAAGCATGTTTTTTAATTGCATGGCGTAATGAAAGGAGCTTGCACGAGACTTGTCACACTTACTCGACAAACCCGGATTGCATGCAATTTATGCAGACTCAAACTATAACTGTCTGCCAATGTTTTGTAGTATATTTTGTGATCATTCTCTTAAATTAAAAAGTAAGATATTGTGGTAAGTACTGCGTACATTGTACAGCCCAAATATATTATAATTGCCCTGCGATGGTTTCCTGGAAACGTTACGGGCGAAATGACTTGAAAGTTCACAGAATATACCAGTTCGATTTACGACACTCAAAGAAGTTCTTAAGACAGTCTAGAAAATATCTTGTTTGCGAAAGGTATCGCCACAGCTACCAATAATCGGACAGTGCTTCGTTTATGCTCCAGGCATAATTGGCTGAAACGGGCCGGGTCGGGCCTAAACCTTTCAGGCCCAGGCGGGGCACGGGTCATATTTAAAAACAGCCGGCCGGGCTCGTGCGGGCCAGAGCATGAAGTTTTCGGGCTGGGCCAGGCTCGGGCAGACAGTTCGCTAAACAATTTTACTGCTCGGGACCCTAAGAAAATAATACAAAGGTGCACTCTCAACATGTAGAATATCCGAAGACAAGGCTTATTGACTACGCATCTCAAAACGCTAATAAATCAATACTATAAATATTATACTGAAGTCAATATAAACACATAGGAATTACCATAGGCAAAATTCCGCAATATAATGCTTACATTTACATACAAAGGAACGCGACAAGTCTTACTTGCTTTGAAAAGCAAGTATATTTTATACAATTCAAACATTCATTTGTCGTTTCAACGTAGAGTTAATTGGAGACCGCATGAGAAGCCTTGCACATGACATGCCTGTCAGATTAGTATCTTGCTGGTGAAGCATTCCTGATGAACGTGTGACGTATGCTCTCGTAGTACAGTTTGTGTCGGTCTCGTAAGGATGTGTAGTCTAGGATGGGCACAGGACTCGGCTCTCGTCTTGTTGGTCAGAATGAGGCTTTCTTGTGTTTTAGATGCAGAACATAGGGTAACCTTCTGCTCCTTCCAGCGCCACAGACGACGTGTAAATGGCCGGTGTACCACCATCTGTCAGAGGGCCCCGGTGACGCTGGTGGAGGTCGTCAAGATTGGATGCTGCTGGTACCATCGCTTTGATTGCGGCGGGCGACCAGTGGAATGCCCGTGCCGAGGCGTAACCTTTGGGTCGCACCATTTCGCCTGTGTGGCCTCTATGACCATACTTGCTGCCAGTTATCCGGAGAAAGACGGGATCCTAGACTAGGTTGCCTTGGCTGCTAGCGTGGAAGACGCATTTGGCAACAGTCCCACAACCGAGGCGGCATAGTCGTGCCAGCGTCTTCAAACCTGTGGCGACAAGAAATGTATTGGTTTGGAGCTTTGAACGAGATACTAATTTTCTGACATATTGCGATATACTAGCGGCATACACACAATAACTGCGCGCCATCGAATGTACAACGCCCTCGTCATACCCATGTTACGAAGAAGGCCGTAGATTATGTGCAACAGCTACTGCTGCTCAATAACACCACCTTAGATAAAAATGATGAAGTACAACGCTGAGTATTAAGCGTACCCTTTTAGTCCGTTCTGTGAACCAAGCGACTGGATCACTGAGGCCATGAACTTGTAAAACCTTGCCACGTCATTTTACGAAAGTGTCGAACTATCAATTTTAAAAATACTTACTAGACTATATAGCGACAAAGCAAGGCACGGGAACGATGCTTATGCCAGGAGGTTTCTGACCCTTCAAGTGCCCGCACTAAGCCGATGGAGCACTTCAACAGCCAAAGGGAAGGGGATTGTTATACAGAGGCACTGAACCATCCCTAATTGAAAACACAAAGAATTAAAAAGCACTACAAATCAGAGCACCCGTTCAATAAACTGCAAGATAACGCTTACTTCACCAAACAGAACATACTTGCGCGGCTGGTTCTTTTCTGCAGAGCCCTTAATTTTTTACTGGCAATATAAATATGCACTACCTTGTGGTCATTCCTGGAGCTTTCGACTTGCGCTTCTTTGAAGAATTTGGATTGACAAGTTTTAAATATTCATTACAGTATTACCTGGCACTCCTAAAGAGAATGCATTATAATTATTTTCAATAGCTTCATTTCTTCATATTTATAGCCGGTAGCTAGGTATCGCTAGCCCAAGACAGTGTTGTGGCATTGAAACGGCGTTCGGGTCTATTTATGAAGTGCCACTTACCCTGGTCTATTCATCCTCCACGTCACCCTGAGAAGGTAAAGTACAAATACGTAAGCAAAGTACGTCGCATTTTCTAGAGTGCAGCTAAATACAAGTGGAATACGTGGTGCACCGTAGGACGGTCACAGTACGTTATGCAGGTTTGTACCAGAGAACGAGCTTAAAAGAGCATAATAAAGAACAATAGAACTTGAGGAGTCTTCTACGTGTGCATGAGCATTGACGCAGAATTCGAGGCGGTGGCACCATGGGCTTGTCTGAGCGAGGTGAAACCTGCGTGCAGCTCAAGAAAAGACGAATAGACAAAGAACTGGTAGAGGACAAATTTAGAAGAGATGGTGGTCACATGGCCCACTGCCCAATAATTTGTCGAACTTGCTGGGCAAACCATGCAGTCAGAAATACATTAGCAAAGTTGTTAATGATTACCCTCATTGTTCTTCTTATCTCAACATTCAAAAATGGTGGCGTAACATTGGAAGTTGGGATCCATTTTATGACTCATGCGACTTCCTCTTTCAATTTTCAAATTAATTCATCGGCAACTGACTCGAAGTGATCTTGCATTATCTAGCTTGTTCTCCCCAACTTTTTTCCTAGCACGTTTTCTAATTTAGAACAACAAAAAATGAGGAGTTTTTAATTCACCCATTTGAATCTAAATGCCTTGCGATCAATTAGAATTATTCATTGGCACTTTATTCGCAAGATTGAAGCAAAGATTTTTTTACCAAAATGTGCAGAGTATTGGCTTCATGGTGCAGCAACACGAAAATTGACCCAACCTTCCGGGTCTTCGGTGCAGAAAAAATCTGAAATTTAAAACATATAGCGCAGGGATGCGAGTGACCCTCTGAAAGCAATGCTTTGACGCTGCAAGCTTACATCGGCGTACTTACTTGGTCTGCCGACTCTTCGAGACATGGTCGTTGTCCAAATTCATAAACATAGGAGCATGTTTCAAGAAACATGCTCCTATGTGTATTTCCGCCCACACTCGAAGGAGAACCTAAATTCTCCTTGATTTCACAAGCCTTCATCCAACAAGCGCGTTTTTACTCTTGCACTCTTTCTTAACGGAGCTGTGGCCGGCACGCTTGTATGGTCGCCTCTCACGCACAGGGGAAGGGGGCAGTTTCAATTCATTCCTCGACCAATATGCAAGCTTTGAGCTCGTTTTGAAGACGATAGCCTTTCTTGGGGGCCTTCGACGTAAAAATTTTGGTCAGTCTGACTGTCTGTACATTTTTCTGTTTGTCCACTTTTAACGGCACTGGGTACTTCAAACGGCTGACCCCATCCGCAGCGCCCACCAATGTTGCTCAAGATTCAGCGTTCATACTTGCACAATATTTGCTTTTTAATTGACAATTGCATATGTCTGGGGCACCACAACAACGAACACGTATATATCCTGATATTCTGCATGTGCGTCTTTTACTAGAAAAGGCATACATAAGCAATTTCAAGGAAACTAGCACTTATCATGCTGCGCTGACCATGCAACGCTTGCACGAATAGGCCAGTGTTTCCTATGCTTTGCTAAGAGGAGACTGTGGTGGCACCTACCCGTCGCCTTGCGTTCTACACCTTATGAACTCTGAGACGGACACGCACACCCGTCTCAAACCCACCCATTTTCTTTCCAAAAAAACTGCCAGGTGGCGTTAATGTCTCACGATTGACGTGACTTTATGCGTTCGATCGCCTCCGCTGCATGCTCGAGGAACTCTGACGCTGCGCCTCCAGAACACCTTTCAATGATTTTCTTGCACAGAACATCAAATAAATGTTTTGTTCATTCTCCACACACGCAAGACTATCGTCTTTCGATGACATTTTTAGATTATATGCACATACGGGGCCAATTTTTCAACTTTGTGTTAATTGTTCGAGCCGAATAGAACGTGTACCGCAGAATTAATCAAAGTAAACTATGGCGCCAACCAACGCTTCTTAAGGGTCGACAAGCACAGCTCGTCCTTTCCGAAAAAGCACACACATTTGCAGACAACGCAACTACGTTAACGTGTGACGACGTGTACGGCGCGATGCGTATGGCACGGCAGTTGGCTTGACCGCACGCGTGCACACTGCAAGGCCCGAAGGCGTGACATGGTAGCGTGTGTGCAGTGTTACTTCACGTGCACACAGGTCATTTCGTGGTACCAATATTATTACCAATAATAATTCTTCGGGTTTAACGTAGCAAAACCACCACATGATTATGAGAGACGCCGTAGTGCAAGGCTCCGAAATTTTGACCACCTGGGAATCTTCGACGTGCACCTCGGTTATGAGGTCACGAATAAACACAGACTTATTGAAATCAAAAACATTCAAAACTCTCCAGTGTGAAGGCCATCGCCAGCCGCGGGCATCAGCTTTCGATGGAGGCGAAATGAAATACGCATGTCACTGTGCGATGTCAGTGCACTAAAGAACACCAGTTCAAGATTACCGGAGCCTTACGGCGTCTCTCATATTTATATGGTAGTTTAGGATGTAATACCTGGATATTAATATTTATGTTGAATGTAATATACCGTTCTGCACCTGACACTTATCAAACTTTACTCAGCTACTTGTAACACTCCAAGTCTTCCATGAGATATGAATAGAAACACTTCCTCGCAAACTTAGGCAAGCTTTGTTTGTTCGAGCTATATGGAACCTCACCCGATGTAGTTTAACTATCGGTCATTGGGGTTCCGTTGTGACCACAATGAAACGTTAACATTACCGAACAGAATTAGACCACACACATACATTCACTATGCTATGTATTCGTTTCAGTACATCATCGACCGTAAGGGGCTTCACGAAATACGTTGAGTTTCTATCGTTAGCACTAAGATCCATGCCCCATCCTCATTTTGAAGTCTCGGGTATCCAGTTACTATATAATGCCAAGATTACGGGTTCCAGATCCTGCATACTCGAGAGGTAGAATGTTCGAGCTCCGACACTTCATACGCCATGGGTAAGAGGTGTCATTTTCTCACGTATCTTTGTGGATCCCTGTGTCAATATACAGGTGTTCAACATGGCAAGCGCAAACAATTTAAAGTGCTTAACCGCAACGGAATGAAACCAATTACGTATTATTTACCGTCATCTCCCGCTTGGTAAAATACTTTTATATCACTTTTAATCATTCAATAAATAGGATAATAAGTATGCTAACTCTATTATATTTGCTTCTGAGTGAAGTGCGTCTGTTCAAATTTTAGAAGGACCCGGGACACGAGCGATCCACTTCTTCTGTGACAGTCGGCTGCGTGACAATATTTCACGCCTTTTGAACAAAGCGCACGAGAAATGAAATAAAACCACTTGACGGCGCTCGGTACATGCCCGTACTTCGACCGAAATAGTCTTGAGTATCGATCTTGCCAAAATGACTGGCCGTGGCTTAAGACATCAGTTTTCAAAGCGCGTCAGCATTTTTGGCGACAAACGTCAAGCCGGCGCCGTCGTCACTGCTAAGTGATAGATTCGCGGCACGCGCGCGGTCGTTTCGTTCCCGGCACTGTTCAGAGCACTGAAATGTGGTAGCTCAGTTAGGGGTTTTTATGTCATACATTGTTGCTTATCACTAAAACCCTCTAAATTATTAAAGGCCCCTAATTGCCTTTAGAATGCTTCCTGCAACGTAACAAATTGTCCATGTCTCTAAAGTGAATATCAGAAATGCACCACTATGAATTAGATTTCAATTACTAATTAAACGCAATCTTTGTAAACCGGGCGTAGCAGACACTGGTTTCGGAAAGCTGTAAGAACAGTGCAGCTGATCAGTTCCTACCTCGTTCTGATCATACTGAGTGACGCCAAGGTTTCCGAAATAATACCAAGTCGGTCCAAGTTCTAGTCAGTTTTTAGTGCAGCTGTATATCGCAGTTTTTTCCACATGATGACCAGGACTAACCTAAACGCGTTACGTCCAACAGTCTCGCTTGGCAGAGCAATGCGATTCCTGCCAAGCTGCTTCCTCACCGGCAATGCAGACCATCTTCCGTATCCATCACTCCGTCTAGCACGACCGCCACGCGCTGGCTTTATACAGAACGAAAGAGTGCATGCACACTGTGCAGCCACGTCCTGCCTGAAGAAATCGAGCAGTTGCGCACTGTGTGCAGGCAGATAGACTGGTAGTGGGCCAGTGCATGCTTCTGGGCAACCGGTTGCTTGGGACCGCGCAGAGATGTCATCGCAATTGCGAAATGTTGTTAAATAAACTGCTACGTTTTCTTTCAAATACACTATCTGCCCCAGGTGATAGCAAACGGTATATTGTTGTTGTCATTCAGTCGCGGTTGACCATTTCATAAAAATATCCTTAGTTCTCAATACTTAATCCCGAAGACGTAACGTAACAGAGGGAGCACCAATTTGCTGTGCAAAAAGCTTAAAATTGCTTATTCAATTATTCGAGCGAGATTGCGCAGAAAAAATACAATGCAACTACAGAATATTTTCTATGAGATGTGAGGCCCATGATTGAGTCAAAAGATACAGAATTCGTAGAGTCAATACTCTAACCATCAGCTGACGTTGCCACGGCCAGGAAGATGTTGCCTGGCTGATGCTGCCTAGTGGACTGGCGCAAAGACGTGAGGTGGCGACAGCTGCTGTAAAGTGGCGACAAAGGTGCATGTGCGGTACCCCGACGGTGTTGCCTGGCTGGTGTCCGAGGCACGAGTCATTTGTTGAGACAGCCGACTTAGATCGCGGCCACAAAAATTTCCTGGTTCTCCTGGAACGCAAGGCATACCCCGTTGTCGCTCCTTCGGCAGCCTTACAGTACCTCTCATCGATGCTAGCTGTGTTGCCTGGTCAATTCTACCTGCTTCTGGGGACCACTGTTCTGGCAATCCCACTATTCTTGGTCACAGGATTCGAGTGCGTCGGCCAATTGCAGCTCACGCGAGGTTACCGCTTATTGCACTACAGCACATCACGTGGCGCGATCGCTAAATAATGGGTTGGTATCTTTCCTCAAAATTATTTCACATACCCACACTCTAGGGGATTGAGCAAGACTGCATGTCGCACCCTTTAATGATAACTTCAGGAATACGTTTAATAAACGAGAAATATGGGACATCACCATTTTCGACGTCGTCCTTCT